>PPMU03000017.1:0-306990 GCA_003707015.3 Wickerhamomyces canadensis | reverse complement strand
AGAAAGGCGCCCTCAGAAACGCCAGCGGGCGCGCCCAAAAGGCAATCTTTTACGCAATTTTTTTTTTTATTTTTTTTTTTATTCTTTTTTTAAAAAAAAGAATACTACTTTTTAATAACTCTGCTGTGTATGAGAATATGTACATTTACTTCACATCATGGATGTGTTTGTGTAGGCCATTGGCTTCATTGGAGGGTGTGGCTGGGCAGTGTACTGTTTGAAGCTTAGCTCAGAGGTGCCCTTGGAGTAATCAACATTTATCAAAGCACCTTTGTTTCCAGTAGAATCACAGTAATTTGGAGCACTAAAGATGGTGATTAATCCACCTTCGTGTTCTTCACTATACCCATCCATTCTAACCTCATGTGATCTTATAACTTTCTTCAAATTGTTCAACTTCAAGAATTTCTGTGTGACGTCTGGCCCAAACTGTAGACCAATTCCTCTTTTACTCATGCTGTAACCGTTCTCTGATTGCGGATCCGTCCATAACAGCTCCATTTCAAACCCGTCTTTTGGATTGGATCTTTTATGCACCCTTTCTTTCAACATCTCTAATGTAACACCTTCTTCCGAGAACAAACCCCCATGCATAATCAACAATTCTTTGTTCAACAGTGTCAATAATGGTAACTCCATGAAAGTTTTACTAAACATCTTGTAAACCTTATCACCATATTTGTATTTACATTCATCTTCAAATCCATAAACTTTGTTCATATCAAGTGTCTCATGGTTTCCTCTATTCAAGTGCATGTTTTTTGGATAAATTATCTTCAAGACGTATAATAACAAAATAACTTCACATGACCAACTACCACGATCAACAAAATCACCATTGAATAGATAACTATGGTTTAATCCAACTAGTCCATTATCGTTGAAAAAATGAATGAGATCAAAGAATTGTCCATGAACATCACCCACAATAGTGAATTTATGATCTGGTTCTTGTTGCAATTCCTTAAAAACAGGTTCCTCGGAAACAATCTCATTGATCTTTAGCAGTATTGCCAATATTAGTTTCTTACTTAGCTTCTCACCTTTCTTGAACCAATCAATCATATCATGGACGAATGAGTCATTTAACCCTTTTAGTTCGAGCGACGATTCAGTTGCATCTATTTCAAAACTTGGTCCAGTATATTTGTCATCCTCTCTCAATAAGTCATTCAAGTGCGCTTTTAACTTGAATAGGTCATCAAATTCATCATCACTTCTAATAGCCTTCTCAAATGCAATTCTTCTTTCAATCTTACTCAGTTCAGTCAATAGTTTTTTAGATGCTATATCATTAGGTTTTACTTTCAAAATTCTATTCAAGTCTTTGATACTCTCTTTATATTTGAATAGATTTGAGTTTGCAATAGCTCTTCTATAGTAAGCTTTTAGATAATTATTATCAATCTCAATGGCCTTTGTGGCGTCTATTATAGCAGAACCATATTCCTCTAATTTTGTTTCAACATGCGCTCTATTTGAATAATAAATAGCATTGTTTGGATTCAGTTCAATAGCTTTGGTATACGCCTCAACGGCCTGTTGAAATTTATTCTCCTTGAGGAGTGCATTCCCTTGGTTCTTGAATTCGTCAGCAGCTTCGACTGACATCTCCTCTAGACTGTGGATAGTTGATAAATATAATACAGGTACAGATAGGACGCACAAAACAAAGTTATATACTTCCTAGCTTTTGGTTATCTGTTGAAAAATTCTCAACTATGTCTAGATGGTGTTTGGATGTTTCTCTCCCAGGTTTCTTTTTTCGCGAACTCTCTGGAAATAATTTCAAGCAATCAGATAAATAAAACAAAGTCAAACAAAACAACACTGAGATGAGACAATGAACCAGAAACCAGAACATCGGATAAGACAGTGAATATGAACGCACTTGAACTTGATAAACAAAGAGTATCACTACTGCTTAGTATAAATACACTCTTGATCCAAAAGTCAGTCATTGTCCAATCCCAAATTCAGCAGATACAAACCACAAATGGGAACGCGAATCAGGCTCAACTACCAAAACTAAGTGAAATCTTACAGAACTTATTAAAAAGATTACATGCTAATCTAACGTGTATTGGGGAATTATCAGAAAAACAGAACAATGGGAACTTCAATCCTAACAAAGTAATATTCCCAAGTATATTGAGTGGACCACCTGAATTCATGGAGTTGAATGAACTGTATTTGCAATTACAACAATTGTTTCCAGAAGGAGTTCAATTCTTACAAAATAGAATCAAATTGCAAATGCAACAACAACAGCAGCAAGGTGGTGCCGGAGGTCTGCCTGGTCAACAAAGACCCAACACAGAACAGTTGAATATTTTGAAAAGACAGGGCCAGTTCAATAATGCACCACTACCTCAGCAGCAGCAGCAACCACAACAACAACAGCAGCAGCAGCAGTTCTGGTGATAGTGCTGACCTAATGGCATGTGCTTGTATAATACTTTAACGAAATGGCAATGATAGATCTAACTAAGCCAATGCTTGTAGTCAATCAACCAGAACTGACAGGTGGGATTACTGCAACCTCATCGTTCTCATTCAACTCAATGAACAATGAATCGTTTATATTGGACTCCAGATATTCTAGGTTGAGAGTAACTCCACAATGCTCAGCAATATAAGTGGTGAATTCGATGGAATATGTCATTTCCCAATACTGTAGTAGATCTTTGATCAGAAAAGTACTCCCTACTTCTTGTTTGATATGGACAGATTCTGATTCCAATTTGGTGTATTGTTTAGCAGGCCCAAAGTATTGTATTAAAACCATTTTCTGTGGGTGAAGTTGGAGATTGGGCTTATTCGAGTATCTGATAATAAGCGAATGTTAGTGCAGCGATTACTGGAAGATAATGGATATCTATGATGGATATTATGAAGAAGGTGGCAGTAACTCTTCTATCTAGATTATCACCGTTTCTGGAATGGCGAGGGAGCAGGGAGTGACTGATAGAAATAAGGGCTGTGTGTGCACTTCTGTATGTGCTTTTGAAGCCCTTGTGGATCAAAGTGGTACAACGCTGCTTAATTACGTCGAGAAGGATTAGCGATAGGAGATTCTTGTTTGTCTTTTAATCGTCTTTCAGCTCAAAATGGTTCTAGGGGCTGGGGACTGGGGACTGGGACTAACTCGGCCTAAATAACACGCTCAAAACTTGAAAAAATCAGCTTTGAAGAGACTTGGCACAAAAACAATAACAAACACCAAAAGTTTCTCGGAACAATCACAAGACTTTTGATTGGATTTTTGTGTAGGATTTAGCTACTACCCGCAACTAGCCAATGAATGCAGGGAGTTTGGTTGTAGGCTGAACTCAGGATGAAAAACTTTAGAGTTAGATGGATGGATGGACCGTGGTATTTGGCTCTCAGAGGTAATTGAGCCTCGGGTTCGGTAAATACCGACTTACCGAGTCTCTTAAATCACCAAAAGCCGAAAAATCCAATAAGAGACGACGGGCTCGCTGAGGGCTGGAAGGCGCCAGGGGGAAGCTGGGCAGAAGAGAAGGGCGAGCTGCTGGGGACTGGGGAGTAGGACTAGCGGTATGGGATAAGCCGTGCCCTCGGCGGTTTTCCTTTGGACAGTAGGCAAACACTAACAGTACACTCCGAAGTCAGATCGAGCCTATGATCTTTGTACAAGGCTGAAGTTATATAACTGTAACACAACACTCATAAGCCCACAAACCCCAGGATGGGGAGATATGAGATGCTGGTTGATAGATAGTTGACGAGGCAGTTTTCACTCACCGAACACTGTCAGCAGTCAATGAAGAGTCACAGTAGGAGAGAAGTAAACGGCTAATTGACGAAGGTGATACATACCTGAATCGTCAATTCTTCCGCTGCTTTGTCGGTGATATAAATGCAAGCTGCTTGATGCCGGAAGCCTGGAGAGAGTAGCTGGCTCAAGACTTGGAGCCTGGAATCATGAGGCTCAATTCTCAAAGTTTTCACTACACACACAGAGATGAGCTGAAATTGCTCTTTTAACATTGAAATACGTTTTTGGGTGCAAGGTTTTCTCTATTCATCTCTATTACCCTATGGTAATACGCTGGAACGTAGTAAAAACTGGTACATCTTTTCAATAGAAAAACTTGGTGATTGATCAATTGTGTCATTTGTTTTTCTCTTTTTTTGTGCTTTTTTCAGGAACGGAGTGAGAGCTAGACCCTTAGGACCCTGAGAGTCTGAGAAAAAAGAGATGTTTCTTTTTTTGCTTGCTTTTCTCAGAGCGAGTGGCCTGGTTTTTCTAGAAATTTGGTTTGATCACCAAGCTGATATTTCAGGGCCATAAAAATTTAGACAGTTGAATGTGGACAAGATAAATTTTTACTTCTGTTTCTTTTTGCTTTGAATCTTTTGAGTTTTTCAGTTTTCACTCTTCATTTGTCTACAATTCTTAAATATCTGTGTGCTTCTTGGTGCGTTTCCCACCGTCCCATTTAGAGATTCACTTTCGTTTAGTTACGTACGCACCACTGCTGTAACGCTTTTACCCTAATTCCAACATCCAAAACAACAACAAAGACGAGTAACAAGGATCTCTCATTACATTCCTGTCCAATCTGAAAAACAAATTAAATCTACCCGAGTTTACCAACTGCTATCCAGAAAGTCATACACAATCAGTCTCGTTTTATAAGAGTCACAAGATACGTTTCCCTTCCGTGCCAATTTACCCAGCTCCCACAAACAAAGCCTAGACAAATACATACACACATCATGAGGAAAGTTCTCATAATACCGCTGTTCTTAATTAGGTTTGTCATATCGATAATCAAGTCTGGATTGAATGAGAGAAACATTCTTCAGTTAGTGCTGAACTTTCTTCTGAACTTCAGTCCCGTTGCCATCTGGTTAGCCATCTTTAAGAATGCGGGTCGTATCCCTAAAGAAATCAGACCAAAAATCTACGTGAGATGGGCCTATGATATGGATTTGAAAATCTTTGACAAGGCATGGTTTGGGTATTGGTGTTTGATCTCCATTGTTTTTGGATTCATATGGTATCAGTTAGTTGTGAGATTCTCAAACTATTACAATGATCCAATAACAAGCTTGTTGAAGTTGGATGAGGAAGCCGCTCCAATTGAAATGACAAACTCACCACTCATCTCTGCCACAAAAAAGTCCTACTACGAAACTGATGACAATACCAGTATCGATGATGTTGACTTCGATAACGATACCACTTATGTATCCTCATCTGTTTCTAGCTCTTCGAATGATTCATCTGATGATTCTGCATATTCAACTGACGATGATGAATCACTTCTCATCAATAACAACAACAACAGAGTACCATCTTCAGAGTTGAACTCCGAAATCATCCCATTCAGTGTTTCCAAGATTACAAGAAGACATTCATTATACCTTATCCCCATACTATTCTTTTTGATATGGCCAATGCTAAACATTGATCATTATTATGCTCAGGGTTTGAAAACCTCAAAAGATCTGACGGCTTGGTTCTTCTATGTACTTGGACACATCACTTTCCCAATATTAACAGCTGTGTGGTTGTACGTTTTCCATCAGCAAGGTGCAGTGAAATGTTTCTCCATCTCATTAGGTACCCAGAATATCCTTGGTGTTATCACACATTTATCATTCCCAAATGCACCACCTTGGTTCATCCATCTATATGGACCTGATGCTGATGCCAATTATGATATGCCTGGTTATGCTGCAGGCTTAACGAGAGTTGATACAGCTTTGGGTACCCATCTACACTCTAATGGTTTCCACAAGAGCCCTATTGTCTTTGGAGCCTTACCATCTTTGCATTCTGCCATGGCTTTTCAAGTATGCTTATACATTTACTACTATGGCTGTTCACGTATTTTAAGAGTGGCTGGTATTGCATTTGTTTGTATTCAATGGTGGGCCACTATTTACTTGGATCATCATTTCAGAGTTGATTTAATTGTGGGTGTTTTGTATGCGTTGTTTGCATTTGGGATCACATATCCTTATATTTTGAAGAAAGAAAAAGATTTCATCATGGCTAGACTCAATGGGAATTTTGCCAAAGGTTCAACCATGGGTATGAGAGTTTTTGCTAAGAACAAGAGAGTTCAAAAATTCTTTGATCCATATAGATGAGTTTAACGATTGGAAAGAAAGACAAGTTTTTTATAAACAGACGACTTTGGAAAATATTCCTACAGTTCTTAGTCTTACAAGTTATCAGACTTTTTCTTTTGTTGTTATTTCTATTCCATGATTCTGGGTTTACATACTTGTTGGCGTTTCAAAATTACATACTACTTTTTTTTCGTTGCTGTTACGCATATATATTAATACTTTGTTTCGATCATCATCATCATCATCATCTGAAAGTTTCTGTTGTCGTCAGTCATTTTTAATATTGGAATTAGTGTCTGAAATACAATCATTTGACGTCTATATCAAAAAAAAGAGAAAAAATGTATTGATTTTCTAGATGAAGCGCATCCATTTTGTCTTCAACCAGAACTTAAAACTATGAGTCTTTCTATTCTGGATTATCCTCTCTAACTTATTCTTCTCTGACTCCAAGTATTGAATTTGTAATAAAACGTCATGAAATCGTTCAAAATAAGAAGGCATTTTTTGCAGTATTGCTGCTCTTTCACTATCCAAGTTATAAGGATCCTCATATTCCTTAACAATCTTGATGATATCTGCATAATGTTGATCATGTAATTGAATGACAAGATTGATCATGGCAATCTCAATATGTTTGATTTGTAACTTCATATAAATACATTCACCATTAACGCTATGATCGTTCTTCCTCTCTAGTTGTTTTGTAAGGATCAATAAATTATCGTACTCATAGACCGTCTGTTTAAGTCTCTTCTCAACACTTTTTCTATTGAATATGGCATCATGTTCTTGTTTGTTCTCAAATTCTTTAACTAGTGCAATGTTTGATTTGATCCCAAGTTCATTCTTTTTTTGATCCAGTCGTAGTTCTGTTGATGGATCAAATTTTGGTGTGAGAGGCGTCAATGGCGAGAACAAGGCAATACGATCTTTGTAAGAGCCATCATGGATCCGATCAAATATGTCTGATGTGTTGGAGTAAGTCCCAGCTGTAGTAGGGGTGTTGATAGTTGGTGTGTAATCGGGTTGCATTGTATAAGAGCTAACTGGTTGAAACTTTACAGGGAGTTATGAAGAATATGTGAATGGATGGGAAAGATATCAAGAGAATAACACACTTTTATATTCAGCAGATACCCAATCATCATGACGAGATATTTATGTTGAATTTATAGCTAAAGATCTCATATTGGAGATGTTTTCCGAAAGCTTCGATTTTGTGTCATAATTATCTCACTGGAGGAATTTCGCCACTATACGCCTAATGAGTGATCTTTCTCAATTCACAAAGTCAAAAGCTTCTTCTAGAATCTTCACAGCGTTATAAACATCCTTGAATGAGTTGTATAATGGAACAGGAGCCAAACGAATGACATCTGGTTTTCTCTCATCAGAAATAACACCGTGTTGATTCAGATACTTATTCACATCATTCATAATACCTTCTTTACTATCAGTTGATCTTGGAAACAACAACACTGATAATTGAGAACCTCTTTGGTTCGGATCTGTTGGCGTTAAAATTGTAAATCCCTTTGTGGCTGGGTCTATTGAAAAGGAATCCTGTGGAGAGATATAATATTTCGACTGGTGTAGCAATTGTTCCAAGTAGTTTGTCAATACCAAACTTTTGGCTCTCAATTTCTCAATGCCTCCTTTTTCTTCAATTAAGTCTAATGAACTCTTGAGGGAAACAACATCAATAACACTTGGGTTTGACTGTCTATATCCCAAAGCACCAGTGATTGGTTCAAACTTCTCAATCATTTGAAATCTTTTGGATGAATTGTTTCCCCACCATCCAGCTAATCTTGGAGTGAAATCATCATTTGAGTCATTGTGTGATTCATGAACAAAAATACCTGCAATCCCACCAGGACCCGAATTCAGATATTTATATGAACACCATGCTGCAAAATCAACTCCCCAATCATGAAGCTTCAAGATAACGTTTCCAACAGCATGTGCTAGATCCCAACCAACTATGATATCGGGGAACTGTTTGGCAAATTTTGTGATTTTCTCAATTTCAAATAGTTGACCTGAATAATACTGAATACCTGGGAGTAGAACAAGAGAAATATCATCTTTGTTAAGTTCTATAGTCTTTAAAATATCCTCAGTTCTCAAGTAGTATTCTCCTTCTCGTGGTGATAGTTGAATCAAGTGACTTTCGACATCATCATTGAAATCTTTCAATTTAACCTGGTTGAATATGGAATAATAGTCTGATGGGAATGAACCTTTCTCAAAAAGAATTTTGGTTCTTTTACCTTTTGGTTTATAGAAGGCAATCAACAATGCATTCAAATTAGCTGTTAGTGATCCCATAACTGCAACTTCTGAGTCCAATGCACCAACGATAGGGGATATTAATGGAACGACGGGTAGATCAATATCAACCCACGATGTTTTTCCTTTGTCTACACCAGAATGTCTGAAATGCGATTCAACAGCCCTATCTGACCAAGCATCAAGTTCGTCATTGATGTATTGACGGGTTTGCTTAGGCATTAGGCCTAGAGAATTACCACTGAGATATATGACTGGGTCTTCATTATTAGAGTCAATACCTAATGATTTGAAAGTAGGAATGTTGAAATCTTGTGCAAAAGTTTCGTACTGAGAGTCCAGAACCTCATAGGTGGATGGATCTGACATCTCTTGTGCTTATTCTCTGAAGTGCAGACTGATATAGGCGTTCCCTGCCCGAGGTCGTTAGTTGAACGAACTTGAGTCAGCAAAACTCATGGTGATTCGGGAAAAGATGGGAAAATACCTATATAAGGAAACTGTACAAAACGGGATAAAACAGAAGTACATCAATTTATACCCAGATAGCGCTTTGACCATTTTGACCATTTTGCACAAAAAAGGAAAACTTCCACAGAATTCTCTTCCATTATGCCAAATCCAAACCTGAACTGGGCGGCAATCGAAAGGCAACTGTGACGCTCTCTATTTTCTGGCACAAATCGGAAGCTGCGGATTGGCGCAAGGCTTCGTTGTATGTCCTCAGAATCATAATACTCTGCAGCTCATTGTCTTTTTCTCAGCGGTTGTTGAAGAAAAGAGAAAAGAAGAGAAAGTGAAATTAGTGAAGTTTCGGTGGCGGCTAGTGAGAATAGTCTCTTTGTCGTGATAGTTTGAGGAAGATGGCAGATATCGAAATGTGGGTGGGCATGGTGCCAGGCTCAGCTTCTTCCACTGGCGGTTCTCCTGTCGTTAAAACTGGTTCAAACAGGGTCGATGCTGGCGGCTCACAACGAATGCACGCGATACACGCTGAATTTGATGAGCTGAACAGTGCAATGTGTGTTGATAACGAGACCGCCATCCAGAACCACAGTTCGCCAGGGTCGTGGAGATCGGTTCTATTGAACGACACTCTTGGACTTGCACCTTCAAACACGCCTATTCAATCTCCAACCAGAACGAAAGTCACAAACTCCATTCTATCCAGTCCAGGATCACCTTACAAGAGGATCCCTTGTTCTGATAAGCAGGGTGAAGATTTGCAACCAAAAGTTCTCTTTGCTACAACGGTTGAATCTCAATCGACGTCTTACAAAAAACCTAACACTGTCAGTGAACTGTTGAAGAGTGTGAGATATGATGAGCACTTTATACAAACTGGAGCTGCTGCTGCTGCTGGTCTTAACAACTCCTCTCCTTTGACTCCAAGACGGAGAACCACAATCAACACATCGATGGTTTCTAACTATACCCATCAATGCAATATGTCAACCACAACATCCTTCGAGTATACTTTGAATGAATCGTTTGCTCAGAACACTCCATTTACAGATCCTCAATTCACAACAAAATCGTTCACCTTCAGTGGTCCTTCCAAAATAACAGTTGGTAAGAGATCTAACTCAACTCCATTCATAGAGAATCCAAACAAGCAGATAAATGTAAATGAGAGCCCAGGATCGAATCAGTTGACAGGTGCTGCCATGTTGGATTATGACCTGGCGAGTGAGGTCATTTCGAATGGGAAATTGACTCTTTCCAGCTCACCTTTACCAAAGTTTGAGAGCCGTTTTCCTGAACCAAGACTGATCACTGATTTGTTTGGTCTGGATGAGAATGATATAGAATCTGAGACATCAGAAAAGAAGGAAACTATAATAGAACTAAAAGCTCCAAATTTACCATCAGGTGAGATAAGTCCATCTAGACCTACTACACCTTCCAATGAACAGGATAACAATGCTGGGAAACAAGAGAAGAACCCCCATGAGAATGTTAATCTCTTGTTGTCATGTGAAGAGACAAGCTATTCATATGAGAGACCCCAGTTGGGTAGATACAGCAACGTGAGAGAACGGATATCCCCACGAAGACTGAGACCTTTCAGATTAGAGGTCGATCCTGAAAACATTCTGGACTCAGGAAACAGACATGGAAGACTTCTGAGAACCCCATACCTGAAGCATCCACCATCCTATGTTGAAGATGATGATACTTGTGAGAAACAAGAATACACACCTCCGGCCCCAAGAAAGTACACACCAAGGTCGACAGCATATGTCAAACAGTCAAAACATCCAATTAGTGGTTCAAGATCTCGGAATGGATGCTGGACTTGCCGTATCCGTAAGAAGAAATGCAGTGAGGAAACACCTTTCTGTGGTCAATGTACCAGATTGGGATTGAGATGTGATGGTAACTCAGAGGAGAAACCAGCTTTCATGGCTACACCAGAGTTACAAAGAAAAAGGCTAGACGAGATTAAAGCTCATACATCCTTGCTCAAGAAAGTTGGTGTTGCAAAGAGGAAAAGAGAAGCATGATTCTAAGTTTTTAGCTAGTGTATTCCCAGTGTATAAGGTGAGGGTAACGATTGGAATGAATATCTATAGATAACTACAATGCGTAAATTAGATGAGAATTGAAGTATATACCAATACACTTATCACTGATACTGGTAGTAACTACTCTGTTTGAATGAACCTTGTCCTTGGAATGGCTGTTGCTGTTGTAAAGGTACTTGTGAAGGGGTTCCCGGAACTTGCATAACAGGTTGTGATGCTAATTGTGATTGGAATCCATACTGAGGGAATTGGCCGTATTGATATGGGACAGTTGATGCAAAAGGTTGTTGTTGTTGTTGTTGTTGTTGTTGCGGTGATGGAATATGTGGTTGTTGATATATGTTCTGATGCTGATGGTATCCATTTTGCACAAGTTGTGGCTGTGCTGCAAAATATGCTTGATTTCCATTGAATCCTGGTGTCTGATTAACATATGGACTGGATGTCTTGATCACAGGAAGAGATTGATTTATCGAGTTCTGGGGTTGCCAGATGTTTTGGTTTGATTTTGGGGTGTTATTGAGTGAGTCATCAAATAAAGAGTTCACCATATTTTGATAGTTTTCATCTCTGATGGTAGTGTTGGTGAGTTTGGCTTCCAAATCTTCTGCATTCACAATTTGATCTGTTTGAACAACGTTATCAGTTGGTTTGATATAGTTAGAATTGACTTGTTTTTCAAAATCTTCCTGTGGAATTTCAACAACATCAGATGATGTCGAACTTGGAGATGAAACTTCTTGTGATTCAATTTCAGTGGATCCTTCCAAACGCTGTTGTTGTGAAGACTGTTTCTTGGTCTTGTTTTTGAATTTGTTTCTATTTCTTTTTTTCTTCTTTGATTGTGTTGGTTCTGGAGTAGAAGGTGCGACGTCAGATGAAATAGACTTTTCTTGTGAACTTGTAACTGGTGGTTTTACCTTTGGTGGTTTCTTGACAGGTTTGGCATCATCCACATTGAACAATTTTGTAGTCTCATCATATTTTATACCAACTATATTGTTTTGTAAAATTCTTCTGGAGATTGATCCGATAGCAACCAGTCTTGATTTTGATTCGTTTTCATAGTCATGAACCTCGAATCTACCAATAAGTCTTGAAGGAGAATCAGACCCATTGAAAACTAATGAATCATCGAAATCACTCAAGACTCTTCCAATTGGTAGGAACTCTTTCAACGCAACATCCTCATCAAAATACTGAACTCTGGTTGGTCGATGGTCATATGATTCATCTCTGTATTCAGAATAGATAACATTTGATAATAATGCTGTTCCTTTCAAAAACTCAAAATTTCTCTGTGAGTATTGTAGTGCTAATCTATCACTCTTCAACCAACTGTAGACTATACGCAAAGTTGGTAACAGCAGTAATGCTTTTGATTTTTCCTTTTCCCAAAGCTCAATGAACAAAACTTGAAGATATGTGATATATTTGAATGTGAACTTTAGTGCATGTGTTGCATCAGTACCAATGGTAGTTGATTTTTGTGCATGCGATAAAAACATACCACCAATGAGTAACATCAACATCTTTTCTAGAAGAAACTGATCATTACCTGCTTCAGCAATATTATTAACTATCTGGAAAAAATCAGTGACAACAACATCAAGCTTCGTACCATTGATAAGAACTCCATTTGCTCTTCTCCAGATCTTTGGATTGAAATAATAACCGTATAGAGAGAGAAAATATGCAGTTAATAATTCAAATTGATTCTTCTTTGTGATTTTGCTATCCAACCTAGCTCTGTTCAATTTTTCCACAATGACACCAGGACTATTCAGCATTGCCTTATAATTCATGGATCCAACTTTAGAACTTATTCTACAAACTGATGCTCTCATGAATTCATAAAGGGCAAGAAGTTTCTGATCTTCTCCATCGTGAATCATACCAACCATATTACGTGCATCACCAAATGCCGGCAATAGTAACTCTGAGTAATGACATAACTCTAAGGCATGATGAAAATCCTGAGGTTGAGTAGGGCCTATAAAACGGGATAGAAGCGTCTGAAAGCGGGATATCGAGCCCAGGAAAAGAATTGAGCGATGTGCAACATAGACAAGTTTCACCATTGGGTTATTGGTCTTGGATGTATGGACCGTCAGAGCATTTGGGGACTCTTCAAGGGAAAAAACCTCATAGAAAAACTTTGGAACAACAGCACCCACTTTATGTTGAACTAATACATGCTTCAGTAAATCATGATAGAAGGATCTTGTGGTGATGGCAATGTTGGTGAACTTCTCGTTCAACTTTCTGATCTCAACAGTTCTTTTGCGGTGTTTTCCTTCTTCATTTTTCAGTGCCTGATGTTGGGATTGATAGTATTTGAAAACAGGGTGATGGAAGTCAGACCAGATTCGGTCGACAAGCGTTTCTGCTGCCAGATCAGCTGATACAGGTTCTTGTGCAAGTTTCAATCCCTCTTCGGAGTCTCCATCGATTAAAGAGTCATTGATGTTCTTGATGATCAGTGTGAGAAATCTAGCTCTAACAAAATTGAGTAAACCGGCAATCAAAATGTCATCTGGAGTAATCTGTTGTAATGCCTCGGATAGTTTTGTCTTTGTATCACTTATCTGAGTCAAAACGGTGGAACTTGATGTCATTATTCTGTGATCAATGTTTTGGGACTGTGGTTTCTTTTTCTAGGTCTAAAAAACTAGGTAATGATGAGAAGATGGGAGGATGCCAATTTTATCGATAATATGCGTGGCTATCACCAAGATATCATCACCGGAAAACAGACAAAGAAGTGGAAATGAATGAATAGATCAGTATAAATAAAACGTTCATAAACGAGAAGAATCTTTTTTCTGTTTTTCTTCGAATCTGAATGGGTTTTATTGACCCGTCAAAAACTGGCAGCTGAGCATCCTCCCACCGCGAACTCGTTCTGTGATATTTTTGAGTATGACGCGAATTCTGCCAGAGGTGTTTAAAACGTAAACAAAGCGAGTCAGTCAAGAATGAAGTGGTCATTTGGCTATTAATTAGATATTGTTATCCACTGGCTTTTGAGAGTGTGGTGTGTTGATGAAAGTGCTATGTGTTGCTGAAAAGAACTCCATTGGGAAGGCAGTCTCTGGTATTCTCGGTGGAGGAAGAGTGAGGACGCGAGACTCAACATACAAATACGTCAAGAATTATGAGTTCACCTTTAACTTCCCCAACGAGGGTCTTTGTGACGTTGTCATGACTAGTGTTGCTGGTCACCTGAGAGGTGATGACTTCCCAGAAAACTACAGATGGGGAATGTGTACCCCAGGTAAGCTGTTCGATGCACCAATCGTACAGAGTTTTAGCGATGACCAGAAGGCAGTGGCGAAGAATATCGAACAACTCAGTAGGACGTGTGATAGGCTGATGATCTGGACAGATTGTGATCGAGAGGGTGAATATATTGGGTTTGAGATACTGGAGGTTGCTAGAAAAACTAACAGGAATCTGACAATTGACAACACATGGAGGGCTCAATTCTCTCACTTAGAAAGAAACCATGTCCTAAGAGCTGCAAGAAATCCAATAAAGCTTGATAGAAATGCAATTCACGCTGTCCAAACTAGAATAGAACTTGATCTAAGGACGGGTGCGGCATTTACTAGATTTTTATGTGATGTGTTCAAGAAGTTCAAACCACCTGATGAAAGATTTCTGATATCATATGGATCTTGCCAATTCCCTACATTAGGATTCGTGGTGGATAGATACAGAAGGTATAAAGATTTCAAACCTGAGGAATTCTGGTCTATCGATTTGTCTGTGAAGAAAGATGATACTTTGCTTAAGATGACTTGGAAGAGAGGTAGACTATTCGATCGAATGGCTACGCTTGTAATCTATGAACAGTGCTTGAAGCAAGATAGAGGAAGGATAACAGATCTGAGATCACAACCTACCACCAAATATAAACCGTTGCCTCTGACTACAGTTCAGCTTCAAAAGTTTTGCTCAATGTACTTCAAGATGAGTGCAAAGGAGTCTCTATCAGCAGCCGAAACGCTCTACCAACAAGGTTTTATATCTTATCCAAGAACAGAAACGGATGTTTTCCCATCGCAGATGGATTTGAAAGAGTTGGTTGACAAGCAAACTGGCGATCAAAGATGGGGTAGATATGCCAAATCGCTTCTTGAAGAGAACAAATTTCAACAACCACGTGCTGGGAAGCATGACGATAAAGCACATCCTCCCATTCATCCTATTATATACACTGATGGTTCTACACTCAGAAAAGCTAATGAAAAGAAGGTGTATGAGTTTGTTGTTCGTCATTTTCTTGCAGCTTGTTCGCCCGATGCGAAAGGTCAAACCACCACCGTTGATCTGAAATGGGGGAGTGAGGACTTCACTGCTTCTGGGCTGATGGTTCTGGAGAGAAACTTTCTGGATGTCTATACATATCAGAAGTGGGAATCTACAACCCAACTTCCAAGGTTTGCTAACGGGGAAGATGTCCTGATCAACTCTGCTGAGATGAAAAAAGGTATGACTGCTCCTCCAAATCTTATGACAGAAACAGAATTAATTGCTTTAATGGATGCAAATGGTATTGGAACGGATGCAACCATTGCAGACCATATCGAGAAGATTCTAGCCAGGGAATACGTTCAAAAATCACAGAAGGCTAGGACTACCTATCTGGTGCCAACTGTACTAGGTATGGGCTTGGTTGATGGTTTTGATAATTTGAATTTGAATAATTCCCTGACAAAACCTTTCTTGAGAAAAAGCATGGAAACAGAGTTAAAGGAGATCTGTGATGGGAAAAAAACCAGAGAACAAGTTTTGGAATCCATGATCACGTTATATAGAGAATCTTTCTCTGTTTCAGTTCAGCGTCAAAATGTACTTACAAAAGCATATGAAAGATACATTAACGAAGTTGACAACCCAGATGGAAACAACGAATAAAATTGGTATTCCGGTCAAGTAAATGAGAAATGAAATAAATAACCTGCATTCTGATGACATATAAAACATTTTTAGCAGTAGATTAGAGGCGGTGGAATTTCGGGTACCATTCCTAGAGTGAATGTCTCAGCTTTGAACTGCTCTTTAACATGATCACTGATATCTTCCTCTTTGATACTTTCAGGTTCTTGAGAAGACTGTACAAGACCAGGCGTAAAAGAGCCGCCTGATTGGGCAAATCCTCCTCCGAATGCCCCGGATCCAAAACCACCAGGGGCTAGGGTTGGGGCAGCTGCCTTCTGACCAAATGGTTGAAACGATGACGTACCAAAAGTAGAAGTGCTTGAAGAGGTATTATTCTGACCAAAAGGACCATTGGAATCAGTTTGTCCGAATGCCGAGTTAGTTTTGCCAAATGGTGATGTTGTACTCGTCTGACCAAATGGGGACGCAGTACTGGTCTGACCAAATCCTGATGTAGATGTAGCAGTGTTTGATCCGAATGCTGATTGTGTAAATGGAGATGCTGATGATGATGTGTTAGGTTGACCAAATGCAGATGTGGTGGATTTGTCGTTGATTTGCCCAAATGGAGATGTTGACGTTATGGTTGAAGGTTGACCAAAAGCAGATGTTGATGGTGTAGATCCACCAAATATACTAGTTGAAGTAGCATTGCCATTTTCTAAGGCAGGTTTAGACTGACCGAATCCTGATGAGCCAAATGCAGAAGTACTGGCAGCACCAAATGGAGATTTTGTGGATCCAGAGACTGGCAAAGCAGATGAAGTTGAAGAACCAATGCTCCCAAATCCACTTGAGCCAAATGCAGAGGGAGCTGCTGCAGCAGACACCGCTGGTGTGGAGCCGAACCCTGATGATCCAAATGCTGATGAGCCAAGTGGTTTGGTACCAAACGACGCCTGTCCGAAAGGTGATGATGAAGAAGCAACCGTTGGCAATCCAGCTGATCCAAACCCATGTGTACCAAAGCCAGTACTGCCATTATTGGAAATTCCAAATGGAGATGTAGTGTTATTAGTTGCTCCTAGTGATTGTGTACCAAATGAACCACTTGAGGGAGCTGTAGATGAAGTTCCGAATCCAGCTTTTCCAAAAGGTGATGTTTGACTTCCAAATGGGTTCGAGGCGTTGGATCCAAAAGCAGATGACTGTGTGGTTGTACTTCCGAATCCAGATGATCCAAACCCAGATGATCCAAATCCACTAGTAACTGGTGGTTGGGCATCAAGATTGAGAGTATTGGGAATAAAAGGTCTTGAGGCCAGTGTTCCGTTAGTGTAGAAACTTTTTGTTTGAATTTGCCCAAATCTGGCAGCCTTTGCAGCATTCGACTTCAAGTACTGAATACAATCATCCATATCTTTCTTCCTTATGTTCAACTTTCTTTCATAATCTGGAAGTGTGTTATTCTGTTGGGCTTGGTAAAAATCTAGTCTTGATTCCTCAAATGAGTAATCTCTCCCATCAATTATGTTACCCATGGCAGGATAGCCAAATCCTAAAGATGACGTTAGAGGCTGGATTTCAATCTCTCTATAACTTGAAACGGCATCCTCAATCTCTTTTTCCCTTACCGACAGACTCTTTTCTGACCAAAACCTCTCTAGATCATCTTGAGGTGTATTTGTTCCACTACTGCTGGACGGAGCACCCCAGCTGTTGCTAGAACTCTGTGGCCTCGAGCTATTCTCGTAGACATGAGGAAATTTGCATCGATTGCCATTCCGACAACTCCCTGTTTGAAAGGTTAGTTTGAGAAACTTTTGATGTTTCAAGTGGAAACATACCCGACTGGAAGAATTTGCAAGGTGGTTTTCCTGACATTGCGAGACAGCTTAGCAATTTATCCTTACAATTAGGAGCTGTACGATCAACATGGAAAGAAATGTTTATGATTTGAGTGAGGTGGATCATTTCCGGTGAAGTCATATCACGTGATGGGTGGTCGGAATATCCCACTATATAGGTCGCAAACGCTATGAAGATTCGCAGAAAGTCCAGTGGAATACAGAGCCCGTTGAAGATTGCTCCTGAATCTCCCATGATTTGTGTAGAGTGTGGTGAATACGTTGAGTCTCTGTACACAGAATACAACAATGGGTACATCAAGCTGACCGACTGTCCTCAATGCTCAAAGACTGCAGACAAATACATCGAATATGACAATGTGCTTTTATTCATTGATATCCTATTGCTGAAGCCTGAGGCTTACAAACATCTTGTCTTCAACGTTGTCAGCCAGACTAGAATATCGGGTACGCTTAAAAGACTGCGACTGCTGGCGATTCTATTCGAAATTTACCTCACATGGGCATACAGCGAGAAGAAGTTCAATTCCCAAAACTACATCAATCCATACTTGGTTTACCACTCCATATTGCAGAAACACATAGTTACACAGTACTTCTTTTTTGCACTGAAAACTTTCACTGAGGATGTGGTGGCTCATAAATTGGTTCACTATTACATGCTCGATTATCTGAAGTGGCAGCCTAAAGGAGCTCCAAGCACTCACCAAAGAACATACCTTGAGAATGTGCTTTCATTTACGATCCTAATATCAGGTGGTACTAAACTATTTCCGATTCTGATGTTGATATGGCCATATGATAACATAACCATCACGAGTATCATAAGCTCAATTGCCAGTTTCACATTGGTTGATTCACTCATGATTGTCACAAACTGCGGTATCTACGACACTGCACTTTTGGTCATCTTGATAACGGTAGTCAAGTTCACACTCACCAGGATGATTCTGATCGTACTTCTGACTGGTGGTTCAGCCACTCTTGCACAAAAATATGCCCTTGCTGAATATCATGAGGTTATTTCCCAGAGTTCTACAGCATTTAACGTGTTTAAATCAATTCTTGGGTGAATCATAAGTATCGTTCATTATTGGACACCATGATCATTCCCATTCTAACAGGTGTAATCGTTTTCTGATAGTTCCTTCTCCATTTGCAACAACAACTTCGTCTCCTTCAATCGCAACCCAAGGACCATCCAGAGGTTGGATCAAATATGGATATTGATATGTTTGATTCTCTTCTCTTGTTTCATCCAATGTTCTAGCATGACCATGTGTCGCTGATGTCTCTTGACTTGGAGCTGATCCACCAATTGCTTCCTCTTCATCGATATCTATTATTCCATTATCGATGGCTCTGAGCGCAATGAAAAATGACAATGGGATATAATATTTTTGAAAGTTCCACAAAACTGATAGAGTAGCCAATGGTAGTGGGATCAACAATGTTGCTAGTAAATAACCATCTTGATATGCTGCTAGGGTACCAGTCATGGTCAACTGGAACAATAGTAGACCAACGATAATTCTTCTGAAAACAACAGGCCAGACTTTACCAGTAGAGTGAGGTGGGTGCACAACTGAGTACATCAGTTGATACTTGTAAACATAATAGCCAATAATGAAGTATGCCAATCCTGATACTAAAATCTTGGTGGAAAAGACACTATAGATGACAGTGATGATCAAAATTAAAATAGGTTGCGGTAGATGAAGACCAAAATTGAAAACCGGTGGCTTGTACAAGTCTCTGTAATCTCTTGGAGTTTTACATCCAGCCCGAAAGAATGGGAATCTGAGAATACTGCCAAAGAGTAACAACTTGAATGGAAACATTCCAATACCTTGCAATATTATTAAATCAACGTAAAATAGGGACAACTCATTCAAGGATTGTGCAAGCTGATAAGCTAGTTTTGTGGTATCACTTAAGAATCCCCAATAATTTGATGCTGTACCGGCTGTTGTGAACACCAAGAACAAATTCACAAATATATAGAAGAAGTTTTTGGAGACAGCAGATAGCTCCTCCTCCCCATGAGAGATGAACCCTTGCTTGGAAGACAACCACACATAGAGAAATGGGATTACAAAATTCAACAGTGTGAAGATATAAGTTGGTAACAAACCTGAAACGGTGTTTCTTGCCCATTCATTTTCTTCAAGGAAATGCCCCAAACTCGGCCAGAACTTCTTCACTGTATTTGGATTCAATAATGTGGCCAAATAACCAACCGGGGCGATTAAAGTGACAGAGAGAATACCAATGATTATGGTGACAGAGTACTGTTTGATAAGTCTCTCTCTCCGTGAGAGCACAATGTTATCCCATATTATATCATGAGGAGCAGGAGCCAGCCTGGTGATAAGATGATGTACCTTTGGGTCTAAGACTGCTTGTGCTGCCATCTGGGCACTTGCCACAGACTCCATGGTAATAAAAGCTGTAGGTGTTGCTGGATAATGTTTCATTCTAGCTCTGAGAATCTCCTCGTCAATCACCTCTAATTGATTGGTATAATACTCAATAGCATCTTTCTTCTCCCCAAATAATCCAAGAAATCCTGTCTTGACTGTAGGACGGATATGCTGATAAGGTTGTGCCCCTATATTTACTACTCCATTTCTCATGGAATAATCCTGAATACTTCTAAAATCATCATCATCATGTCCAATAGAATCTAGAGTAGGATCAGTATCATCTTGATCATCATCCGTAGTGTTATCTGGTTCATCGTGAAACGGGGTAATGAGTGGACTTCTTTCTAGGCGTATGGTCTCTCTTGCTCTGCTTCTCACGGGAAGATTCTGTTTTTTATCACTGATCGACAAAGGACCCAAGTATTCTGTCCATTTTTCCTCAAGAGTGTAAAGAACTTGATTTCTTCTCTTGTATAACTTATTCAATGTGCCCCATTCTCTGCAAATAGTTATCGATGATACTTTACCGATATTTAAATCTTCTATCTGTTTCTTTAGTGTTTTCTCATCTCTTAACTCTGGGGGTATTCCAGAAAGCCGTATTGTTCGATCTGTGATTGAGTTTTGATGCCCTAGCCTCTTTTGCCTTATAGCAACAACATGTCTAGTCTGTTGGAGTAGTAGCTTCAGGGTCAATATGGTGAACACATATGTGAATGTCACGTACATCCATAGATATGGTTTGAATTGAAACGGTGAAGCCCATCCTGGAATCTCAAATATGACAGTACTTGGTTCAGTATCTCCATTTCCATCTCCCTGATCGTAGTTTCCAGTGTAGTGATAACGAACTGGTGATATGACGAGAATAGACATAACAGTGCACAGTGTCAATAGCTTTATTGCCATTCTGAAGAAACCCAGGAAAACAACAGCATCAAGTCCAGCATGGTCCAGCAAGTCTTCCTCCTTTATCTTCAATATAACCGGAAGCCACCCAAATAGTGACTTCTTAGGCAGCTTTGGAAGCCCCTGTCTTCTGGTGAACCGTGAAGCGTATAGGTTTGACCATGTATTCCTCAACACACAGAACGATAGAAATGCGATAAGTCCCAGCACCACCGCAATCACGAGCTGAGTCTGAGCCACTCTTGGTGTGGGTCTCCGGAGATCTATTCTGTCCGATGAGTTGGAAATCTCCATTATTGTGTTGGATTGGGCGGTGACATCAAGCTATTTCTGTAATGAATACAGAAGAAAAGCCATATCAGCTGCTATAATATATGGTGCTGTTGCCCGAAACGTATTTCGCGAAAACTACCAGCTAATATAACGTCATGTGATTCGAATATTAAGCTCTCCAGTACTGTGCTAAACTATGTAGCCTATCGATCACCATAGGAAGTAACGCACTGACACTATCATTAATCAGATTCTGGAAGTGAATTATGGCTTCTTCTTCACTCATATCAAGGCAAAACTTCTCCTTCACTTTTAGGACGGCTGTGTCTCTTTCCAAAGCAATGTCAGGAATACTGGAGTCTCTCATCAATTCAAATAGATTCAGGATCAAGTTTGAATTCTTTCTCAAAATTGAATACGCGACAAAGCAATAGTTTCTAAACTTGTTATAGTTTTGAGAATCAGTACCCCCAAATGCTTCAATTATCTGAGGTGGTAATTTCATCAATGGAGGGAATGGCTTTGGATCTTGTCCCAGAATATAACCAAAATCAGCATGGAAAAAATGACCATCAGGGCATATCAAGAGGTTATCCAGATGTCTATCACCAACACCAAGGATGTACGTTATAACACAGTAACCAGCACATGATTTCACAAAGTTATCCATAACTACCTGACTCACACCTAACTCCTCAGTGGGATCTGGGAAATGATGTTTCAGATAAGGCAATATACCATGATATTCCGCAAGAACACTGGCTAAAGTACTATTTGGAATGAACTGTATTGCACCTTCGGTTGGTCCTGTTGCCAAAATTTTATATGGTGTAAGTTTCAAATCAACATTTTCATTAGTAAGAAGCCTGTTCATCAGCATGATAATTTGAATGACCAGTTGATCTTGTCTCAAATCATCACCAACTTTGAACATCAGTGGATATGTAGAGCCATCTATTGTTTTGAATGTAATTTTCAATGGAGAAAGAGAGCTTTTGAATACAGAACTCTCACTAGCAATCACCCCACAGACCTCCACCGATGGATCCAAAGGCAATCTCACTGGACGAAAATTCTGCCATTTCGAGTCTAATATACTTCTCAATAGTTCAATCTTTTTTGGAGTAGAATCTCTAAGCGATTTGACCTTTATACACAGCTGTTCAAGTGAGTGTAAGAAGTCAATCTCTTTTTGAATATCACTTGTTGTGAGGTTCCTCAAATAATAATCAAGAATCTTTTTTGATATTGAATTGGGATTTTCTAGAGCTTCAACGTTCAAGTACCAGTAAAGAAATGAACCCAGTCTATCATTAAGGAGAGCTCTTTCAACTAAAAATTGAGATAACGGAGTGAGCAAGTTGGAGATTTCAGTGGAAGAAACAGTAGATGACCCATTCAACTCCACTATAGAAAACTCACTACTGTTGATTGTACCTTTTGAGCGAGTTTCATATCTGAGAGCCTGAACTAATTGAAGTAAGTAAAGCTCCAACTCATTGTCTGACGCCTTCTTTAGTCTCTCGACAGCATATGTTCTGACAGTAGAGTTGGTAAAGTGAGGTCCAAGAAGCTCCAGAGCATCTTCAACATCAATTTCAACCCATTTGTGTAACAATTTCAAAGCCTCCTTAGCTTCACCCTCTTCAGTGAAGTTAATACTTTTCAGCAACTTATTTAGCCCTTTCTTGTTATTTATTAGGAAATATCTGAACTTCCAGACCAAGTTCTTCTCATACTGAGAAAGCTCCTGGACAGAAGAATATGCTAGAATCTTGTTTAGCTCATCCCTTACCTTTGCTGTAGGTTTTATGTCTCGATCTAATGGACCACCCTTATGACTTCTTTCTAGCTTTCGATATTTCTGCTCAATAGGGTCTGATTGATACTGATCAGGATCATAGATAACGGCAGTAGAGAAATCACCAGTATGTACCTTTGGTTGAGTCTGTTGTGGAGTACTCTGATCAGATGGAGTGAAGGTTGGAAATGAAGGAGGTGGGTATTTAAGTTCAGAATAGACAACAGGTATATCATACTGTTCTAGATCAATAAAAAGCACAAAATTGAAATCCGAGGATTTCTTCTTATTTATCTGCTCAATTCTTCTGAAGGTGATGTTATCTAACCAGTCAACTGTTATAATGTCGCCATTTTCCTGCTTCTTTATCAGTTTCTCAAGATCATCCATTTCAGTATCACCATATTTTGACTCATTTTGTCCTGCAAGTTTTACTTTGAGTTTCTGGCGCCCTCTCTTCAAAGTACAGTCATCTGATGTGTTGAAGATGTCAAACTCTGTGAACCCAAAGGTAGACTCTGACACGCTGTCGAATTCCCATATAACTATTTTCAACTTAGACTTGAATGGTAGCTGATTGACTTTTATGGGCAGTGTGAGCCATTCATTCCATTTTCTAGTGGTTCTGAAAGATGCATATGATGTTATTACTGGGATTGTTAGTGGTTTATCGTTCAACGTAACCACCACGGAGACAAAAAGATCTGAGGTTTGTGAATAGTTGGAGAGTTTGGTGACGGTGGAGGGGTCTATGAGTTTGGTAGATTCATTTAGCAGTGGTTTTGTGCCTTCCAACGAGCTGATCTTGATTTTGAAGGGAATGTCAAGATCCCTGGATGTGCAGAAAGTCACACTCCTGGAGCTCATTGCGTCGAATAGCCAATGCAATGGCAGACTGATGTGTATTTAATTGACCTTGTGTAGTTCAACTTTAGCCATTTCGAATTTTTCGCGGTAAATTTGAGTGGTGTATGGATGTAATTTCTTATCTTAGTTGGGGATCACTTATATTTATTGTGGCCCTTTCTTGCTATATACAAAGTGAATTTGTTGTTTGATTAATGGTCGTAACGTTCATTCAAAAGCGAAATTTGCTTGATCTATCGTTTCTGCTGGAAGATCTATCACTGTCGGTTGTATCATTTCTTTTAAAAGAACTTCTGGATCTGTCACCTCCATAAGAGTTGTTTGATCTGGATCCAGAGTTATATCCACCTCTTCTATCATCACCACCGTCTCTGCTATAAGACTTCTTGTATCCGCCTCTGTCGCCTCCTCTAGAATCATTTCTGTCGCCTCCTCTGTACCCACCTCTGTTACCACCTCTGTTACTAAAATCATCACCACCTGGACGACCGCCTTGGACTTCGAATAGTTCAGCAGCTTCTCTTCTATTTAAAGCAAGAACCCTATTCACAAAGTTTGGACTTAATGGAGGAAGTTTGGTTTGATCACCAACAAATTTACCGTAACCTTTAGAAATACCTTCCAGCATCTCGAACAAGTTTAATCTATAATTGCTAACAACACTTTTGGAGAAACCAGCTAGAGACTCGATAACAAGCTCTAGTGAGTTTCTGTGTGTAACACGTTGTGCGACAGCACTGAAATCTTCCTCAGCTTCGGCAGACTTATCATATTTGAATTGATCAGCAACAACAACATTTCTTGATTTCAACAATCTAGTGAAACGAGTTTCACCGTTAGTCAAGATCATAACGGCTTTACCAGAACTACCACCTCTAGCAGTTCTACCAACTCTATGAACGTAGTTGGTAGCATCCATTGGAAGTCCAATTTGGATAACGTTAGTAACATTTGGGAAATCCATACCCCTGGCACCGACATCTGAAGCCACTAAGACACCGCTGAAGCAGTTACGGAACTCTTTAACAGCTCTGTCTCTAACAGGTTGACGTAATTGACCATGCAGTTGATAAGCTCTCAATCTAGAATTTTTATCGTTCAAATAACCGGCAAGGGTTTCGTAGAAATAACTCACTGACTTAACAGTAGGTAGGAAAACAATAGCTTTGAATTTCTTGTCACGTTTGGATTCATTTTGGATAAAGAGAGCAGCAGATACGTAACTTTCAAAAACATCATCAGTGATGATCAAAGATTGACTGATTTTTTCATGTGTTTCTGGTTCGTTTGGATCAACGGTATCAATGTGTTGTTGATTTTTTCTCAATATTCTCTTAGAAAACTCTAAAATTGAAGTGTCCATAGTAGCAGAGAATAGCATTGTTTTCAATTCTGGTAAATCATTAGTGGTAGTTCTTAATCTTAGCTCTTTTAATATATCACTGATTTCAACTAAATCTTCTCTGAACCCTTCACCCAGTAATCTATCAGCTTCATCAAGAACAAAAGTGTGCAAATCAGTGAAAGCATCGGCGACAACTGGTTCTTTGATAACGTCTAAAAATCTACCTGGAGTAGCGACAACAATCGAAGGTGGACCCGTTCTGTTGTTCTTGAAATTTCTGATTTGACCCCATCTATCCTCACCACCTACAAGAGTCTTTATTATCAGTGAGTGTTGACTTGATTTGAAAACAGATTGATGTTTTGCAACCTTGTCCAATTCATCTCTGATTTGAAAAGCCAAATCTCTTGTTGGAGCAATAATCAACCCTTTGACACCTTTGTGACCTTTTGGTTTTCTCAATATTTGTTCTATGATCGGTAGACCAAAAGCCAACGTTTTTCCTGTACCAGTTTTGGCTTTGGTGACAAGGTCATCTAGACCTAGAGAAGGTAGTAAAGTTTTAGATTGAACAGGAGTTAGATTCTTGAAACCCAACCTTGTCAAAGCCTCGACTATACTTTCATTTAGGACTTTATTTTCTTTTAGGTATTGTATAGATGAGATATCAACTGGGGCAGCTGGGGCAGCCGGGGCATCTTTTTTCACCTCATCAGTAGTTGATGTGTTGAGTCTCAGTGCTGATGAACTGAAACCTCTGGCGCTCAAGTACAATGAAGCACTGAGGCTTGATACTGCTCTAGTACTTTTCAAAAGAGTACTGGCAGATCTCATTATATTGTGAATTATTCAACTACAGAAATATGTACATTACAAGATGAGCTTAATTGTTTCACATATACTTAAGGTGGAAAATTTTCCAGATCGCTGATGTAAGCAAATATTGATCTCACAGGACAGTTCGCGAATGATTACCCGGACACAAAAAATATTGTGCCACCCACCGACGTCTCGCGAATTTCCAAAATCTGATTGGTTGGTTGTGTTCTCTTTGTGCTCTCTACAATTAAAGTAAAAAAAACTATATAAAGCGCCCCTTTTCCCCTGATTTTCTCAAAAAAGTTTGTTTCATCGTTCAGCTGAAAAGCAAAAAATTCTGAACGAAAACTTCAACCAAATAATTATAGTTGTCAATCTATAATCCTCTTTCATCTGTCTAGAGAACTTAAACAAAAAGACACTCAACATCACTCGCGTTGTTTTAAGTGTCAAAAGAAGCTCTAGTTAAGGGTTTATTAGGCGGCTTGAAATCATAAGAGTTTCATAAAGGGCTAGATCATCTCCATTTGGCCCCTTATATGCGTACTGAAATCCAAAAAGAGAACGCCGTCATCAAACCTATCTATATAGATTTTGATTACACGATACTGTAGATACATTTGCAGGAAGAAGATAAAACAAAGCTTATATACACCTTTTCTCAAACGTATATCAAGATACCATCTGCCCTGTTTTTGAGTTTGATTTGAAACTAACTAGGCTAGATTTCTTTGATATCATTGAAGAGAAAAACACTTGTTTACAAGTGGGGGGCTATAGTTAAAGAACTTTCCATCTTTTTTGATTGGTGTCAGAACACATCGTTCCAACAACACAATAATGGCACAAACGGCTGAGTCGTCTTGGACCCCTCCAAGCACGATAAACTCAACAGTCCATCAACTGAATTTGGGTGGCGTTGCAAGTCAGAACCTACTAACATCACAGAAAGAGAACATTAGTAACATTGGGGGTTTAGCATTGGGTCAGAATTCAGTTTCACAATCAGTTACCAAATCAAGCAATTCCGGGAACCAGGAAACCTCGGAGATCGTTCCATTACAAAAACAGAATCAGAACGTTCAACCACAACAACAACAACAACAACAACAACAACAACAACAACAACAACCAACTTCAGTAGCCACTGCAAAAACCTCAGCAGCTACAACACACACGACACATCATGCAGCAGCTGCAAACCCTCAACCATCTACATCCGTTATGGGTGAGCTTCCCAATGCCTCAGACCAGTTTCAAACTGAGATGCCTATAGAGGAGCTGTTCAAGCTATATGAAGAGTGCATATCCATAATTGAAGAGTCGAACAGGAAGATCAAATCTTTGGAGCTGAAAAATCGAGACACCACCCTAATGAAGGCTGTTCGTGGCCAATTCCTGAAGAAGCAAATGAGTTTCTACATTGCTATGAAATACAAGGTCAAGTCATCTGCTGCCGACTTGTTAAAAGTTGAAAGTTTGGCTCGTGCCGGTGCCTTCACAACATCATCCAAATCTCAAATAAAGGTCATCGGATTTGGTGCGCCATCATCTCCAAGTGATTCTAATCGTCTGTCGCTGTTACAGTCGTCCACTCCTGTACTTCCTGGTACGGGCTCCAGTGAACTACAATCGGAAATTGCGTACATTTCTTCACCAAATGATACTTCGAACAATTCTGCTACAAATACCACCACAAAAGATAATCTTTCTGAGCCAATCCCGTCCTCAGATAACTCTTCTTTGGCGCCTACAGCTGCTCCTACTCATGCGACAACCATTTCTGGAAATGTTGTCCTACCTAATACTGGCACAGGGTCTACTCCTGGGCTCAATTCAACTTCTAGTACATCTGCTGTTGCCACTTCAAAACTATATTCAGATGCTGAAATTAGCAAGGTAGTATCTTCAATCAAGGAGCAGAAAATTACAGTTTCAGAAGCTAGAAAGTTCATAAAGACTCTCATCAGTCAGATTCCTCAATATAATGAATCAATGTTGCCACAACTTCTCACGACACTGTTTTTGGCGATCGATAAACCACAGTACGGAACTGAATTTGATCTAAGATATTTCATCACACAAGAGTTTGTTTCACTAGCTGTCAAAAACGGACGTATATATGAAGATATTTCCAACTGTACTAAGGTTATGATGAGAGTTACAAACTGGTTAAGATTTGATTTGAAGTCCAAAATCACAAAGAACATCAACGCTTGTCTACGCTTTATCCTAAATTTGAGGCTTTCAGATGCGCAGTTGGTTAATTTCAAGATTATGGAGATGCTTGATATCATTTTAAAGAAAGAAGTTGGTGAAACAAAGTCTTTAGCTAGGCGTATAAGGGATTGCGGGATCGCAAAATCAAAGCAGTCCAAAGATCCTGGTGATAAGAGTGCAAAGAAAGATCATGAGGAAGCCCCAGAGCAACAACGTGCAAGACAAGGATCGGCTTCTGGGAAATTTACCTTTTCATCATTCATTGAGAAGAACAAAAAGAAAGTTGAAACCGTTGAGGATCAGAAATCAGAAACCCAAAAGGAGAACCAAATCGATCATATTGTTCCTTGTGGGTCAGGCGCTCAGCTGAGAAGTATTCTTAAAGGTAAGGTTCCAAATGCTGGTAAGAAGAAGAGGGTTGTGTTTGCAGATGTGAGAAATAAACCATTGGTCGAAATTCGTGAATTTTATTCGGAATTTTTGCACCATAACAAGTCTTTGAGGTCGACCAGTAAAGAAATGGACAAATCAGAAGGTAGATTATTGAAGTCGCTCGAGCATGAGAAACCCAAAGCTTCTGTCATAGAGAAAGATGGTGAGGTATTTTGGACTACACCAAGACCTATTGTGCTTCCTGTTTTTGCTGATATAAAGAAAACTGAACTTCCAGAAAGTAAGGGTGGGTTGCTGAAACGTCTGGCTACTGATGATACACAGTTTTTTGAAAGACCAAAGAATGTTGATAATACGGACTCCCCTGCTGAACCTCCAGGTCTGATAACACCAATTAGAAGCCTGAGTGCAACTGAATTCACTGTACCTCCCCCAGATGAAGCTGAAGTTGTGCCAGTCGCTGCACCGGTTTCCATTCCTTTGGCTACACCTGCTGCTATTCCTTTGGCTACAAACGGCAGTACATCAACCCAAAATCAACCACCTAACACTAATAGAAATATTGATCAAGATGTTCTGAACTTATTAAATGATGATATCCTGATGGGAGATAGTAATAGTTCTGTGCCGAATAGGGAGCCCTCACCAGCTGATAACGTAAATGAAATAATTCAGAGGGTTCAGAGCAGATTTTTTGATTCCAGCAAGGCAGCATCATCAAAAATGGAAGAAGAAAAACTGGTTAAGAAGGTGAATGTTGATACTGGTTCCCTCAATATTGGTGGAAGTTCACTTAACGGTGTAGCCACCTTAAAAAGAGCAAGAGAAGATGATAGTCCCTCAGATGTTGCTTTCAAGAAATCTTCACCTTCAACTCAACACTCAAGTGTTAGTTCCTACGTTCCTACTGGCCCAAGAGAATCTGCAGACTCGGTTCAAAGGACGGAAACTTCTAGTACATCAAGCCCAAAGTCTGGATATCTCAATCTCAGGGATGGAACACATACCCAACTCTCAGTTCCACCATCTTCCACATCGAACAATACACCTGCTCATTCCAGAACAAGCTCCACTTATATTCCTGCTGGAAATCCCCCTGTCAGCTCATCTGGTTATATTCCTTCAAGACATTCTGATACTGTTACTAGTGCATCTGGTTACATTCCATCTCAAAAGGGATCAGTTAACTATCTTAAAGAATTGAGAAGTAAAGATTCTCGCGATTGGGTCAGGAAGTACGATGGTCCTGGAAACAAGTACGGTACACCGTGCATATACCTCAACAGTCCTCGTGGTTGTAGATCGGGCAACAAGTGTCACTATGTACATATACGATAGAGGCTGCTAGAATAATGGCATTATATAATCAATGATATCACGTTTCATAAGATAACTTTGTAGAATTCTGCTCTTTGTTCTGAAATCAATCATCCTTATCTTGAATATTATCATGGACTCTCCGTATAATGTATCTACCAACAGCAGAGAATATTGCAAAAGGGGGAAACAGTTCCAATAGATAGACATACCACCACGGGGTTATCTGAGAGACAGTTCCAGCTATCTGTTCTTCTAGATTGTCTAAGGTTGTACTGTTATCAATGATATAATCTGCTTTTCTCATCTTCAAATGAGTAGACATCTGCGAAACAATCCTATTTCTTGCATCATCTTCAGAAAGCTCTGGATTTCTCACTAGAAGTCTTTCGAGCTGAACTTCTTCTGTACAGACAACGCATATGGTAAGCCCACATATCTTATCGAGCCCAGATTCAAATAGTAAAGGTACGTCCAAAATTACCAATCTATTTAAACCAATGTATGCCCGAAATATCTGACGGAAGATTTCATATCTAACAGCAGGGTGCACAATTGAATTCAAGACTTTTAGCTCATCTGTATGCTCAAACACGTACTTCCCCAATGCCGCACGATTCAAATTACCAGCGTCATCCAACACCAAATCAGGAACTCTTGAACCGAAATGGGTAATTATCTTCTTGTAAGCCTTCTGCCCCGGCTTAACAACTTCTCTCGCAATGACATCTGCATCAATCACAGGTAATCCGTGGTTTTCCTTGAGCGACTTTGAAACTGTCGATTTGCCAGCGGCGATTCCTCCCGTGAGACCAACAACCAACATTATGAGGAATAATAAGCTGAGCACTGTGCTTTGGTTGATTTGATGATGCTTTTTTGTTTGTGATCAGTTTATCCGAGTGTGGCCCGTAGCATATGGAAGAGCAGTTGGTTGTGAGCGATGCCTTCTGCTTATAGCTAGCGCCTAATTTTTCAGTGAAAATAACCCATCACTGGCTTCACAATAGTTGAAAGAGTCCAGGATAAAACATGAGTGGCGCAGGGGTACCCAGGGTCTACGCCCTCGGACAGTCAGCACTCTCTGGGCTTGTCGTGCACTCTCTCGCAAAACTCCCTCTACAGCCGCAAGTGCCAGAGATTGTCTCCCTCTTACCTTCAGAAGACCAACTGAGACGATTCCTGAACAACAACTCCACAGTGAAACTGACACAATACAGTGATAGACATACTTTCTCATCCACGACAACACAGTTGCTGAGTGCGTGTCGTCCTCCAGTGTACAGCGATGGAAGTTTTGCCACCATCAAAGAGCTTGTGTTGTCACTGGCGAACCCAAGAGATATCATGGGACTTCAGACTTATAGACCTTGTTTGAAGCCAACGAGTAATATTCTGCTGTTGAATGGGGATAAAGCCGTAACAGACTATGCCTTGAAGAAAGTGTGGGCTGATCCGTTAGAGAGACCAAACATATATCAGTGTCTGAGTGACTTCAGGGTATGGAATCAAGGTGCTTACAGTACTGGCCTGTTGGGTGAAGGGAGTCTAAAAATCACCAAACTTCCCAGATTTAACAATGATGAGAAAGAGTATAATTATAACCTCGGTGAGAACTTTCAACGGACAGGAGACCTGATCAAGATGATCTCAGAGACTGATATTTTGAATCCAACGTTTGTCTCATACCATGACTTTGCATTGGCCCAAGCTGAATATTTGATTGTTAGAACATCCATCGGATCATTGTCCTCTCTATATGACTGCACTAGTGAAGAGTTATTACACATGAAAAAAGTCTCTAACCTGTTGCTGAAGATGATCAAGGAACTACTTATGGTGATAAAGAAAGACACACACCTTTACTCCAAGGATCAACCTCATGCGATAACTTCTTTAAGTGAAGACAGACTTCTCCATGTAGTATTGGAAACTTTGAAGAAGGATGGTAAACAGTCCAGTGCCATGAGACAGAACTTCAATATTTGCAGTGTGAGAGAGGTTACAAATCTCTTGGAATACTTCATGATCCAGGCGTCAAAACATAAATTATATGTCCCAAATATTAGCTTGATGCGGAATCTATTGCTTTCAAAGGCATCCTTGAATAGTTCTAGAACTCTCAGTGAGGATGTTAAAGGAGATTACGATATAGAGTTTGATCTGTGATCAGAAATTACAGTTTTATTTAATATAGATGTAGAATAGCCTTTAAATTAACTTTTATTTGTAAATGCCTCGATTATTTCCAGTCTTTCTCTATAGAGTTTCCCTATGATTTTAATTTCTGGTTTATCATCATATTCCAATCTCAAGTGTTGCTCAAATTGCTTCCTCAAATGTTTAAAAATTTCTTCAATTATCTTGTTCGACTTTCTTCTGTAATAAGAACCATCCGATACACCATTGAGGAAAGCCTGGAGTCTTCTGTTAGTTTTCAGGTCGACGTTTTCTTGAGAGACAGCGAGTGCAACTTCTGTTCTAAAGCTAATACCTTCTTTGTTGACGGTGTATTCTCCATAATAGTCGTTCTCTTTCAAAAACTCGGTCTGTTCAGTTGAAAGAAGCTCAAAGATCTCTTTGGTGATATCCAAATCATCCCAGTTATTTCCTTGTAATGTGAACCCATATTCACACAATAGAAACTCATTTGAGTGGGGACCATACGAAAGAAACAATTCACTCTCAGCAGCATACTCTAATGTGGTAATGACATGAAATCCACTCCTATCGATCTTCAAAATGCATTCTTCTGTCTGACTATGATTGATGAAATCGACAAAAGGAGCCATGGTAAAGTTATCATCTTTTGTTTTCCCTTCTGGGATTTCCATGTATAAACAACGTGAGTTTACACACATCCAAGCCCAGATTAACTCTTCTTGTGTCAATATTGAATGTACATCGGTGACACTGACCAAAGTTAGAAGGTTTATTATGGCTGAGTGGTCATTAGTGAAACGGGAATGCATCTTATTGGCGTGATTCTGAGTTGACTGTGGTAATTTGTTGAAGATTTCAGTCTGTCCTCGAAGCTTCCATAGGAGTGGAGACAAGACAAAGTCCGAACTATCTGGCAGCATATCGATGAAATACGACCACCATGATCTCTGTCCTCTTTTCTTCTCCAAGATTAAGAACAACGACACTATTTGGAAAGAGTTGAGTGCCAATAGGTCGTTCAATGCGAACTTAGAATATATACTAGTGATCTCATCTCTATCTTGCTCTTTTGCTGGAGGAACTTGGAGATGTTTGTAGGTAACTGGTAGCTCTATTGCGTCATTCCAAGAAGCTATATGTGCAATGACAGTAGTGAAGTTCAACAGATATGATGGGGCAATCTTGATGATTTGTTGGTGTGCCTTCATATCTTCTTTTGCAAATAGACCTCTACCTCCTAGAACGGTCCTCTTTAGCTCGATTTTTTCAGAGATCTCGGTGTGTGGTGACGTATTGAGCCATGTTATCAGCCTCTCGAGCTTTTCTTGTTCATTCACCATCTTCAATTGGTGAAATCTGTGAAAGAACTGACAGAATGTGGTGATGTGATTTTGCAAGTCAAAAGAAAAGAAAAAAATAAGGCATAATGAAAAATTCGAAAAGCCGAGACTCATCATTGATCTCAGCAGCTCTGCTAAAAAAAACTCTATAAAATGGTGTTTTATTCTGCTTCAAAGGCTCCAAACTCCTTTTTAGTAAGGAAGATACATACGTATTCCTTTTTAAAGCAAGAATTGGCCTCGAATATCACAAAACCATGCATCAAGTTCAAACCAAATAAGCCATCAGCCAAAATACTTCGCCATTTGAGATTCACTGTTCCTTTGGAGTATTCTAAAGGTCAAAAGATTCAGGAGAACTTTGCAAGTGCTTTCATTCAGTTCAAAAAGATGAGCAAAACCATTGACAAAAAATTAAAAGATTTGGAACGTCAAGGGTTGACCACAAACGATTACGAAACTGAGTTATTGTCTTCAATATTGGGAATGAAACCTTCTCCTACTGTGCTCTCTTTCCAATTCAAACCAGTTTTCACTGCAGGCAGAAGAGAAAAGAATAAACTCAAGGATGAAGACATTGAGAGACTCAAGTCTCTAAATTATGATTTTGTTCAAACCAACAGAGGTGGTGAAATTTCTTTCCATAACCCTGGACAATTGGTTGTCTATCCAATCATTGATCTACAAGATTTCGATGGTTTAACCATCAGGTGTTTTGTTTCCAAACTAGAGGATACCATCATCAAGGCCTTGGGGAAGTTTGGAGTTCATGGTGAGAAGACCGAAAATACTGGGGTTTGGGTAAATAGCCAGACTAAAATATCAAGTATCGGTTTATCTGTGTCGAGATCAGTGACATCTCATGGACTCTCCATCAATGTTGATAATGAGATTCCAAGTATCGAGAAAGCTGGGTTTGTCTTTTGTGGACTTGAGGACAAGAAACAAACATCAATGAGCGAACTGAAAGGTGAAAAAATTGATGTCAATGAGGTTTCAACTCAAGTTGTCAGACAATTGAGTAGAGAACTGGGGATTGAAAAGATTGAGACTGTTGACCTTGAGGATCTGGAGATAGAGGAAGACTCAAATTACAAATAGACATACACATGTATATATCATAGTATCTTATAGTCATTATTTATTATTTTTCTTCATTTTGCACTCAAAAGAGTTTTAATACTGAAACACCAGCCAGAACAACACCCACCACGATATATGAAAGTTTTAACAAGTCAGTGATTATTTCCTTCTTGGATTCCTGCTCCATTGAAATCTGTTTCTCAGACTCAAGATTTCTGATGATTTTGGTCTTCTCATCTAACTCAGATTGTAAGCTCTTCTTATCACTTTTGTGTTGCAGATTCATCAGTGAATATTCCTGTTCTAGATCACTCAATTTCCTGTCTTTCTCCATGATCAAAGCACTTAGATCTTCAACTCTTTCTGTTAGTCTCAAGTTCGTTTCAACTTCTGCCTGTAGTGCATTCTTCATCTCCGTAAGCTCTTCTGTAACATTCTTCACTACTTCCTGTAGTTCAGACTCTATCAACTCTTTTTCTTTGCATGTTCTCATAAGCTTGCTATTCTCCACCGTTAGCTCTTCCAGCTTTTTTCTATACTTTTCGGTTGAAGACTTGTACTTTTGATATTTTAAGACATCCTCGTCTTTTGAAAGTTGGGATCTAAAAGTCTCCAAGAACTTCTCAATTGAAGCAAGCTTCAGGTTATTGACTCTTTCCGAGTGAACCTGACTCATCAACTCTCTGATAGACCTTACGAGGTTGGCATTTGTTCCTATGTTGTTGTTCACAAATATTCCAGTAAGAAAATCATGATGAATACCCAATGCAACATCATCTAAATCTTCAGTGATATCACCAAACATTGCAGCGTCGAATGCACTCAGCTCTTTACTAGTTTCCATCGTATCATTATCATCCTTGTTGGCAATCTCATCAAATATCTTTGACCTGTCTGTAGGTGAGTTGAGAGGGAATGTGAGGAAGCCACTGACTTGACAGCTGATTTTTCTGTGATGATGATGTTTGTTATTATCGTTATCGATATTTATACCCAACTCAACGATATCTCCCTCGTTCAACTCTTGTTCTTTAAGGATTTTAACCCCATTGAGAAAAGTACCATTTGCTGAGTTCAAATCATTGATATAAACCTTCCCTTCCTTCACAGAGAGTTGGGCATGTTCTCTTGAGATAACACGTGAGTCGAAATACCCATTGTGAGCATCAGGTGCCTTTTGTGAACTGTTTGGTCTTCCCAATTTTAAAACCTCTGGGTATTGTGGTATTTCTAGTGTTTTCCTTCCAAAGGTCCCATTGAGTGAAGTTAATACCAGTATATAGATGAAACTTTCCTTCTTTGGCAGTAAAGTATATAGTTTTGAGGATTTCTTCGCTACTGGCTCCTGATTCTCAACCGTTTTAGGCCCATTTGAACCATTCCCACTTGAGATGTTTTTGAATGTTGGGGACGATGATGGTGATGGTGAGGAAGACCCATAAACCTTTGAGTTTGCTCGCTGTCTTCCTTTAGGTTTCCTGTCGAGTTCTATTGAGAAGTCGACCGTCTCCTGCGAGTGGAAGTCAATCATAGGTGCACCATTGCTGTTGTGAGTTTGAAGAGCCATCTTTCTTTGTCTCTCTGTCAAGGGAAGTCTAGACTGTTAACGGTCCATGGAATGTCAAGTGGTGGTGATTTTGCTCTCGTTTCTGGTGAAATGCGGTGATAAATGCAGATGGGTTCTATGAGATGCTGAGCCTGTCTTTGAGTAGAAGTGTGATGATTTCCTTTTAGACTGAAAACTCACTGGAAATTAATTGTCGTATTTTTTGTTTATATTTTATTTATGCGGTGTGCGGCGGCGCTGAGTGAGCGCGAATTTTGTTTCAACTACACTTTATCATTATAATTATAGCTATATTATACCAATTAGTTAGCCACACGGCGTATCACTCTCTTCACACCCTCACCGTTAACAACAATCTTGTTCTCATTCACCAAAACACCGAGCACCTCACTCATCTCGACGTTCTCAATATGCACTTGCGATTGTTCATTGAAGTTTCTCAAAAATGTCGGGTATGCTATACTCACAGGCACGGTATCCTCAATGAACTTCATGACATTCTTCACTAGATCCTCTTTCAACCTTCTCTCAGCAGAGGACTGTCCTGTCTGCACCAGATCCATATCAATCTTACCAGTGATTGGATCAGTCGCATAATCCTTGATCGCTGATTTGATCAGTCTAACAGCTTCTTGAACATCAGACAATTCAACAGTCTCCGAAAGTCTCATTTTGGCATGTGCTTCCGATAATCTGATCATACTCTCCAATTGTCTTGTAGTAGCAGTGATACGACGCTCAGACCCCCTTGAATCATCACCCATTTTTCTCATTTCAACATAACATCTAACTAGCTCATCTTTAGCATCCTGAGTTAACTTTGGATGACAATTCTGTTTGGCATAACCAATGTATAATGTCAAAAATTCAACTGGTAAGATCTCTGTGGCAGAGACATTGTCTGGTGTATCCTCAAGATACATACTGGTGATATGTCTGGCCAAAAATCTATCGGTCTTGTCATCAACTTTATCCAAGATTAAATATACCAGATCAAATCTTGACAATAGTGGAGGTGGAAGGTCAATGTTTTTGGTAACAGGTAGAGATGGATCATATCTTGAGTTGATTGGGTTTGCAGATGCTAAAATTGAAGTTCTAGCGTTCAAAGTAGTGATGATACCAGCTTTAGCTATGGAGATAGTCTGTTGTTCCATAGCCTCATGTAAAACAGATCTTGTGGCATCACTCATCTTATCAAATTCATCAATACAACAAACACCCCCATCAGATAAAACTAAAGCACCTGATTCTAAAACAAGTTGTCTAGTATCGATATCTCTGGTGATATAGGCAGTCAAACCAACAGCTGAGGAACCTTTCCCTGATGTGTAGATACCTCTTGGGGCAATTTTGTGAACATATTGAAGTAATTGGGATTTAGAGGTAGATGGATCACCACATAATAAAATATTAATATCCCCTCTGTATTTACCACCTTTGGTGAATGTTTTAGAAGTACCACCAAAGAGTTGTAGCAGTATACCTTTTTTAACGTCATCAAGTTCATAGATACTTGGAGCTAATGATCTAGATAGAAGCTCGTAAAGATCCGGTCTTTCAGAAACTTCTTTGATTTTAGCAATATCTTCTTCAGTGATTTTTCTTGTTTCTTCAACATCTTGCTTACGAGAGATCTCACTTTCGATATTCAATGTCGTATCAACATTCAATCTTTTCTTGTCAGTTTTTTTGATATGAACAACATCCAAGAATGTTTTGAACAAGTTTTTCAATGATCTTTGTCTTGCATTGACTCTCACCGGAGTAGATCTGAAAATACCAGTAGCTTCGATTTTATCACCGGGTCTGACACTATCCACCAGTTCATCATAGACACAAAGGGAGACAGAATGTGGAGTTTGACCCGATGGGACAATATCTGGAGTTTCTTGGACTTTGATGATTTGTTTATCGGCAAATGAACATCTGTTATGGACCAGAATCATGGAATTTGGTTGAGCACAAGCAGGTCTTGGACAAACTGTTGGTTCTTGGATCATACCTCTATCAATTTCAACTGTTGTTGTATGGTCGCAAACATTGCATTTGAAGAATGCGATTTTCATGTCTGGGATGACTGAGGTCGTTCTTAAGACAATACCTTTGATACTGACCAATCTATCAATATCATCTGGGTTCAATTCTCTCATATCTTTTTGAGTTGCAACGTTGTATGGTCTTGCTTTGAAAATATTACCTTCAATCTCACTAATATCAAAGTCCAGGTCTTCATCAACAACTAATGAAACCATAACGTCTTTTAGTGTTTGATCCATAATTGGAATAACTTCTTGTGGATAATCTTGCAACTGATAGTAAAGTTTCTTGGATGGTGCAAATGCTAATAAGTTCCTCGAGTCAAGGTTCAAATTGGTGGTACCCAGATTTCTCATTTCATTCAATTGATTGACATAATAAAGTTCATCATCAACAATAGGATCAATTGATTCACCGTCCAGTTCTTTTCTGTACTTGAGCTTAAATGACATCAAGAAGTTTCTGAAGGTTCGTGTACATTCTGAAATACTAACATTAGTACCCCAAATAACACTCACTACTTCATCCTCGCCAATGATCGTATCAGATGAGATCCCAGAGGATGGAAGTCTGTTAGCCCCATCAGCAGGGATCATTCTTCTTCTATTTGGCGATGCTATGTCAGAGCCATGAACATCCCCTCTCAAAGCACGAAGGTTATCAGCACGACGTCTGGCAATAGTGTCTGACCTGATGTCAGAACCTAAATCTGATCTTTGAGCTCTTCCAGATCCCAATTGAGATGAACTGTAGTGCAATGGAGAACTAACACCGAATTGTGGGTAATCATGAACTGAGTGTGCTCTTGAGGCAGGTTGTGAAGATGGAAAGAATAATGGTGAGGAAACATCTGTGTGACGTCTGGCAGTGGTGTTTGTATCTTGCGTATCATCGTCTGGATTTCTGTGCTCAGAAGAAGGTGGGAAGAACAATGGAGATGATGGCACAGCACCAGGTGTTGGTGCTGAGTCTGCCTGTGTTAAACTATCCTGGTTCTCATTTGACTGAGGGGGTGGGGACCCTACTGGTGAACTCATTGCACTGTTTACTCAGACTTCAACAGCAGAGGTGTAAATCGAAGATATAGATTTATCGTGTACTTTTTCTTTGATGTTTGCATTCTCCTAAAAAAAATCCGACGCGTTTAATTTGATTTCCCAAAGTGGCAGTTTCACGAAAATTACTCCTTTCAGGTATTAGTTAAATTTAGATTATGTAATCATCTTGAGGGAGAGTGCACCATAACCTTTCTGTTTGTGGACTGATGTGGGTAGAGTGTGTTTGTACCATCATTTGGTGCGTCCCATTCCACAAAAAGTTGTATATGAGTCAGCTCAATCAGCTGGGTATTTCGCCCACTAATTAACAGGGATAATCAGCATCAACTACTAACAAAATTAGCTCAGAAACATTTTAAGAGGGCCATGGCTTTGAATTCATTCCGCGAATTTTTTTGATATTCGAATTTGTTATGGTGTCCAAAATATTAAATTAAGCTGTGATCTTTTTACTAGCGAGCTCCATCCAAAACAAGCAGTTCTGTTCCCATCGTCTTCCCTCAATTGATCCCCAGAACCAACAGTCTTCTCTTTTGCTCGGGATGTCACAGAATCAACAGGTCTCGCTGAGAGAGAAGCAGATTGGTGCGTTTTATTCCTACTGATAATCATTCGACAAGCATAACAACTAACAAAACAACAACATAGCTGCTCTAGAAAAAATGCTTCATTTGAACATCAATTCTGAAAACTCTGATCTCACTTCAAGTCTGAACGGTGAAGAGATTATCTGGAAGGTCTTGGTCTTGGACACTAAAAGTACAGCCATCATCTCCTCAGTCTTGAGGGTGAACGATCTATTGAGATCAGGTATCACCATGCACACATCTATCAAATCACCAAGGTCTCCACTACCAGATGTGCCTGCTATTTACTTTGTGGAGCCAACAGAGGACAACATCACAAGAATTGCGCAAGATATTAAAGATGATAAATACTCAAGCTTCTATATCAATTTTACCTCCACCTTGAGTAGGGATTTGTTGGAAGCGCTAGCAAAATCAGTTGCCATCACTGGAAAATCCTCAAAAGTTCTTCAGGTCTATGACCAGTATTTAAACTACATTGTCACTGAACCAAGTCTATTCTCTTTGGAAATTCCTCAAGTCTATGCAAAATTCACAGATGCTAAAACCACTGAAGAAGAAATCAATCAAGTCGCTGATGTTATTACGGATGGTTTGTTCGACTCGATAATCACAATGGGAAACATCCCTATAATACGCTCCCAAAGTGGTGGTCCAGCTCAATTGATTGCAGAAAAATTGGATGCTCGGTTAAGAGATTATGTTATCAGTACAAAATTCTCCACTGGACCAGACTATTCTCAGAGATTCGTTCTGATATTATTGGATCGTAACATTGATATGGCTGCCATGTTTGCACACTCTTGGATATACCAATGTCTGGTGGCTGATGTTTTCAAACTTGAACGAAACACAATCTCCATTGAAACTACCGAAGATGGGAAGAAAATACGCAAACAATACGATTTGGATCCAAAGGATTTCTTTTGGGCCAAGAACTCACAATTGCCCTTCCCAGATGCAGTGGACAATGCAGACAAGGAACTCCAAAGTTATAAAGAGAGAGCTGCCGAATTAACTAGAGGAGCTGCCACTCCAAACCTTGATGATTTCGATGGGAAGAAAGATGATGCTTTACAACAAACGGTTAATCAACTACCAGAGCTAACTACTCGTAAAACTGTCATCGATATGCATATGAACGTCTTACTATCGCTTTTGAATGAGTTAAAAGCCAAAAGCTTAGATTCCTTTTTCGATATTGAACAACATCTGAGTGATCCAAAAACAAGAGCTCAATTTTTGGAGATTTTAACAGATGGTAACAATCATAACCTTGAAGATAAGTTGAGAACTTTTATTATTCTATATCTAACAACAGATTTACCACAGGAGTTTGTGTCTCAGGTTGAAGAAAGTTTTGCTAAACATGAAGGATTTGATCTAGGTCCTTTCAATTACATCAAGAAGTTAAAAGAAAGTCTAAGATTGAGAGACACATCAGTTGTATTGAGCAGTTATGCCAAAGACTCATCGAAGTCAGCCCCACAAGGTAATACGGGTGCCTTATTCAATAGTTTGTCCTCAAAACTATACAACTTGACCGATGGAAAAATCACTGAAGGTGTTGGTTCCTTAATTTCCGGTATCAAGCGCTTTCTTCCTGAAAAGAAAGCTATGCCAATCACCAACATCGTTGAGACAATCATGGATCCAACAAACATCCCTGAAGATCGTTTGAAACTAACGGATGACTATTTATTCTTCGATCCTAAAGTCGTTAGAGGTTCGCATTCTAGGCAACCAAGAAGACAAACATACCTTGAAGGTGTTGTATTTGTTGTTGGTGGTGGTAATTACCTGGAATATCAAAATTTGCAAGAGTGGGCAACTACAAGAACTTCACAAGGTGCTCATAAATCGATTGTTTATGGAAGTACCCAGATTCTCGCACCTTCCGATTTCTTGAAAGAAATTTCAGTGTTGGGAGTCTGAGTATGAGAATGAAAAGGTTTTACTGATAAGGAATCTCGAAATACGTCAGCTGAACTTTCATATCCTCTATTATACAAAATACAAACAATCAGATTTAACTTTTTTGTACTGTGTTCAAGATCTATAGATAACCTTCAGTGTTTTGCAAAACAGTGGTACTTCTCTTTGCATCCAAAAATAAGGTTTGAGCCTCTTCAATATCACTTACTTGGACTTCAGTATGACCTAAAGTCTTTGAAAGTATACCAGATGGTGATAGTAGTTGTAAAGCATAACGTAAAGATGTTTTTGATCCTTCTTGAGCCAATTTCTCTAATGCATCTTCAGTTATTGGTAGTCCTTCAATCTTAGCTCTCTTTTCAATGATGACTTTTATTTCTTCAGTTGAGTATGGCAATGTACGAATGATTAATAATCTATCAATCAAATCAGGTGGAATACCATGTGGTGCTTTGATATCTTCGGTACCTCTAACAGTAGTTAAACCTCTATTTGATGCAAGGACAACTATTGGAGCAATTGTGGCCTCAAGAGCTCTATTCAGATATGTGAAGATTTCGATATCTAGCATGTTCACTTCATCAATGAATAGAACACCTGGAACTAATTCTGCAACACCTTGATCAATATATTTTTGAACAACCTTATTGACTTCTTGACGTAGTTTTTCTGTGATTTCAGTTTTCTTTGGTTTCAGTAATTGACCCATCATTGATAGGACATCTTGACCACCTTGTGGTCTAGCATTAGCAACATCTAAATCATGGAGAGTGATATCTTGAACAATCTCTTTCTTCTTGTGAACATCCCCTTTTGGTAATGGAACGTACTCTTCAGCTTCCAAATCAAATTCTGTGGCGTAAGCATCGGATCTACCAACTCTTTTGACGGAGCCAGTATTAGCCTCTATGTAAATAACATCACCAATGGTAACTTTTTCCTTCTGAATACTTTCATAAATAGTAGGATCCAATCTTAAAGTTTTAGTACCTTTTGCAGATTTCAATCCAACAACTACATGTGAGATGGTCTTACCATATCCTCCTAGTGGATTTTCACTCTCTTCTGGAGTAAGTTCAGTAACTTCACCTTCGTAGACTTCTTTAGTTTCCTTTATTCTAAGACCAATAGATCTTCTAAAGTTTTCCATCAAGGCTTCAGTTTTCTTGACTTCAACAGAGTACAATTCAGAACCAACGATAGGAACAAATGGGACTTTTGGCCCCAATTCTTGTGAAATGGCTAAAGCAATAGCTGTCTTACCAGTTGCTGGACCACCTGCAAGTAGAATTGCTTTCCCTGACATTTTTTTTGCTTTGATTAGATCAACAATGACACCAGCAGCTTCTCTGGCCTCTGTTTGACCAACAAAGCCATGATCAATTGGTTTAGCAATACCGTGTTCATCAAGCCCTAAACCTTTGATATGCGTATGAGCCGCAGTTCTTGAATCTCTACCGTTTGAATCTTTAACCTCACTGATTTGAACCATCTTGCGTAAATTCTATTGACTTGAAGTTGGCCTTTCCAATGGTGTTTTTAATTTCTGGTGTTTAAATTTTCAGCATTTTGCCTTTATCACTTCCGAGGAGATGGCAAGCCACGTGACTATTTCCCATTTCCGGGGGTTTCATTAAGCTAAAAAGGTGAATTACCCCATTGGGAAAATTGAAAACAAAAAAAAAGTACCGGGAAAGCACAAAAAAAGTAAATTGGCTCGTTCGTCTTGTTTTGTTTACTTGTTGTTTCTTCTGTCTCGCTGGTTACTGCTGCTAGATATACACCAGTGTTCTTCGATTTTGTCAGTTATTGTTCGGTAGTGCGCTGCTCCAAGATCAATCACTACTGCCTTGCGGTTCATTCCTTTCAACGCCAATCTACCCCCAGCACTTTAACCTATTCAAGAGAGTCGCAATTGAACGACAAGATGGAATGTGCTATGCTGACGCCTCCTTCGTCACAGACATACGTCAAACCAGAGTACCCGGACTCAAGTGATAATGAAGAGATAGTTCTGCTGAAATCTGAACGCTTACTTCCATCACCTCCTCCAGCTGAGAACTCCCAATCCGTCAAGAGAAGCACATTGATTGTGAAGCCAAAACAGAAAAGAAGACCAAAGCTGAAATACAGACCTCCAAACGGTACTTTACTGAACACAGAGACTTATGACCCAGAGGTTCCTATATTAGAGCAGGATGATGATATCGATTATGAAGATATTGGATTTCTACATTATGCAATCAAACACTCAAAGAAGATTGCCGTTGTCACAGGTGCTGGTATTTCCGTTGCTTCTGGAATTCCTGATTTCAGATCATCCAATGGTCTTTTCCAAGGTTTGAAATCATCCACCTCTGCTGGTACGAATGGTAAAGCCTTATTCGACAGTGATGTTTACAGGGATGGGAAGTCCACGGCCATGTTCCATGCGATGATAAGGCAACTTCATAAAATGACGGAGGAATCAAAACCAACAAATTTCCATCACTTATTGAACAGTATTTCGGAGGAAGGAAGATTACTGAGACACTATACCCAAAATATTGACTGTTTGGAATACCAGCTACCCCACCTACAAACATCCATCCCAATCAAGAACAACCCTCCTTACCCACCAACAATTCAGCTACACGGAACCATAAAATACATGTACTGTGCAAAATGTCGTTGGAACACCGAACTTCAACCTGATGTTTTTGATAGTGATGAGCCACCCGCATGTCCAGAATGTTTGGAATTGGATGAAGTGAGAAGAATGTCTGGGAAGAGATCACAAGGTATCGGTTGTCTACGACCAAGAATTGTTTTATACAATGAATTCCATCCAGATGGTGAACATATCGGAAAAATATCAACCATGGACTTGAAATCCAAGCCAGACTGTTTGATAATTGCAGGTACATCCTTAAAAATACCCGGAGTCAGAAGACTTGTCAAAGAGCTGGCAAAAGCCGTTCATGCAAACAAAGGATGTATCATTTGGATCAACAGGGATGAACCTTCGTTGAGTATTGTTGATTATATTGAATATCTAGATCTAATTGTCACTGGTGACTGTCAGGATATATCAGATATGGTTGAGAACTATGAGAGATCTTTACAGAAAGCAAAGAAGAGACAGTCAAAAGCTGGAACTTCAGACTCAAAGATTCAAAAAAGAGCAAAATCAAACACATCGAAGAGCCCAAGAAAAAGTGTGAAGAAGGTCAAAGATGATAAGTTAATCCAACAGAGACTAGAACAGTTGGTGTCTAAACTCAACGATACAAAATAACAGAAGAAGCTGAAGATTGACACAATCATAGCCTAATGAACGTAACACAAAACATGTATAACTATATTAATGATTTTAGAAGATTTTATGAACTTGGTAGTCTTCAATCATCCTCAAATTCGACAGCATCATTTGGTTCTTTTGGTTCTTGAGCTTCTGCCCATTGAGTAACATCATCAATATAACTCAAAATTGTACTGATACTCTCAGGATTCTTAGCTTCCAGTGGCAGAAACTGCACCATACCAAAATCATCCACTAAATGTGCAATGGCTTCATTTAATTTTGCAAATTTTGGATTAGTTTCATTGTTTATGTCATTCACCAGTAACAATGGATCTGGATTGAGGAATTTCTTTAGCTGCTTCTTTGAGTATTCATCCTTGATCAAATCCAACTTTGATAAGATGTTTATATGAGGTAATTCAAGTAAGATCATGGCAGACATTGCACTTAAGGCACCACTGAAAAATTTTGAGCGATCTATTATGAATGGAGCCTCCAATAAATAAGTCGCACATAGGTTGAAGTTTAGCGATTGTTGTAGATGTTTGACAATGGTAGGCAAGACAGGGATATGTGTGTAAAGTTCAATCTGACCAGGACAGTCGAAAATTAGATACTCATCGTTATAATCCCCAATCTCCTCGTCTAGCCAATCCAGGTTATTCAGTAGGTATTCAAAACAGTAAATCAACCCACCGTTTGGTCCAAGGTTTAATTCCTCCATCACATCTTGCAAGGAGATCAAATCTCTTATATCAATAGTGAATTCATATTCATTTGGTTCTGCCGCTGGATCCAAATTCACAATATGAGCACGACGACCTATGCTTTGCATATGTGTGATCATTGCGTTACAAAACGTACTCTGTAGATGAGGTTAGTAAAGCTGAGTAATCCCAAGCAGGTTTTCCAACGAAGATACAGCAAACTTACTTTCCCAACGCCTGCTGGTCCTAAAACCAAAGTCCCAACTCTCGACATGATATCCTGGCCCAAATCTCTCTCTTCCTATTACTGAAACAGCTGCTTTCTTTATATAAAATTGATGTTGCAGCTGCTCGAATTTTTTTGTACTGGAAAAATCACATCGGTCTGGGACACACTGACTGCCTCTTTATGGTAATATTCGCGAGTACTTAAGAGCTAGCTGCTATTACAAACATCATATAACATGTCTACAGTGAAGAATGGATCAGTATGGTGTTGAATTGAGTGTTCTTAGGTGGTTCTGCACCAACAGGAGGAACTTTCATTCTCAACCTGGATCAAAATTTTCATATTGTTGTTTTCAAAGATTTTCTCTATTCTCTTCTTGATAATTGTGGAGTTTTCACCTTCAGCGTATTGAATATGAATGAACCCAACTAGTTGGAATGGTTTGCGCTCGGAGGAACCATGTTCTCCAGAACATACTGGACCTGAATGGGAGTGTGAGTGACTGTCTGTTTGTGAGTGGCTATGTGACTCCTTGTGTAAGTCGCGGTGTTTTGCGTCTTGTTTCAATTCTATTGAGTGTGACAGACCTTCGTCCGATACAGTATGTGTAGCAATGTCAGCAGAGTACCAGAATCTTGGGGTTGTGTAACCAATGACACCAGGGGTTGTTGCCACTTGGGACAGAACATCTCTCAAAATCTCATCTTTTTTGTCATCCAAGCTCAGTAACAAGCTCGATGCTGATGATTTGATCAATGGTATAGCACTGAAAAAGATTAGAACTGCAATGAATAAGGAGGCAATAGGGTCAAAGATGTTTGAGTGGAAAAAGTTGGTCAGCAGTGTTGATACAACAACACCAGCCGACCCTAAAGTATCAGCTAAAATATGTAAAAAAATACCCTTCATGTTTTGATTCTCATCACATTCACCTTCACCTTCACCACCATGTGAGTGACTATGGCCATGAGAATGACCCCCGTGATCATGGCCATGATTGAATGCAAATATACCAACAACGTTAACAACAAGACCCAAGAATGACACAATTAGTAATTCACCAGTTTTTTCAAGATTTACTGGGTTTATTATACGTTCGATTGCTTCAATTACAATTCCAGCAACAATACCTATAAGTAAGACACCATTAGCAAATCCTGCCAAAGTTTCAATCCTCGATAACCCAAATGGGAAGAACCCACTAGGTGGTTTCTTAGCCAAGACTCCAGCAACCAACCCCAAAGCTAATGAGGTACAGTCTAAAGCCATATGCAAAGAATCAGATAATAATCCTAGTGATTTTGATCTGAAGGAGTATAAAAATTGGACAAGCATGAAAGAGGCATTTAGTAATAGGAATGAAAAAATCGCTCTTGTGTCTTTGTGCAGGAGCAACGTTTGTAGGATTGTCAATTCTTCTTCTTTGACCAATTTCTCCGATGAATGGGCATGAAATAACTCGGGATCAACATTTATGAACATAGCCAGCAATAAAAGACCAAATTCACCAGCTGTCAATACCATATTCTCAGAATAATCAAAGTTTAGAGATGAAACTTCCAATAGCATAGATATTATACCAACAATGGCTGGCAAACCTTTGTCTAATTCAATTTCTTTCAACTCCAGCCGTGTGACGTTCAGGATCGCACCACATGCTAAAGTGACAAATATCATACTCCAATTTATCAGTTCGTAATTCAAAGCAAGCAGTGAAAGAGACCCAATCAATGATATAACTGGGATGACTAAACTGTTTTTCTGCTGAGACTCAAAACTTCTCAATGTATCCTTGATGGAGAATAAGATGATATAAGCCACTATTATGGCGTATAAATTTGTCTTATCCAAGCCATTCGGTATCAATGCTAGTTTATCCTTGGTGTACAATCCATAAATGTCGAATGATAACGAGCACATTAGGAATGGGACATGAACATTGATGAGCAAAACCATAGTTATCAACACGGTTCTTAGGGAGCCCAGTATCCAGGCAGATATGAAGAGTCCCAGTATACTCAGATAGAGTTTGTTACTCTGCAGGATCGATGACTTGACGTTCTTGGACGTGTTGTGATTCATCATTGTGTAAATCAGAGTAGTTGCCGAAGCTAGCAATGTAGGAATGATCCCAATGGTGAGGGATAAGCGGTAGGGCAGTGGTAATTTGGCGTAATCTGCCTTGTTGAAGATGAAGTTGGAGGCCAGAAGAGACGTGGGGTATGCCAGCAGCAAGGGTACCTTCTGTATATCTATGAATTTCTCAAACGATGGGATGTTGACCTGTACCATTTTGTCGGTGTTATTATACAATCAGAAATGATTTGAGGTGAGTTCTTCAAATGACTTTGGGAGTGAAAAAGAAGGAGGAAGCAAGGGGATGGAAGTATTGAGAGTGTTCTATGAAGAGGGATCAGCTTTTTTTTGCACAGCTTTTAAAGGTTTGACTGAGTGATCAAAGAGCTGTTTCGTTCATTACACGCTGGTTTTTAAAAATTGGTGATTTTGCAAAAAAGATGCACTGTGATGGCGCAAAGTGATTGAAAGAAGAAGCAAAAAGGCGACATAATGTGATGAGAACGGTCTCGAAGCGTATTCTCTTGTGATGCCTGATCTGGACATGCTCAGCTGTCAAATTGAGAGATTTTAAAGGGAAATTAACGGTGCAGATGGCCTAACGAAGGCTTAAACGCATAGCCAATGAAACATAGAAAGCTCCATAAGTGAATAAAGATATTTCTAGTATTTAAACATGTCTAAATCCACTATTTCACTCGGTTCCTATGGATAACACAGAAACAACAACATGCTACAGTCCTTTCTAAAGTCCATCGAGGTGCCCTTTGGTGAGAGAGAAACGCTTTCAGTGTTAAGGAACCCTGATTTGCAACCCATCAAGGCTGCTAATAGACAATGGGGGTTCTGGTCCAATTTTGCATACTGGGGGATCATCTCTTTGAGTATGGGTACCTGGCTATCGGCTAGCTCCTCTTTGTCGTTAGGTCTGAGTGTTCGTGAGATTATCCTGGGCTATATATTGGGAGATATCCTGACTTTGATCTTCACTTTATCAAACTCATATCCAGGTACAGATTGGCACGTCGGGTATACTATATGTCAGAGGATTGTATTTGGCATTTATGGGTCTGGACTGGGTATATGTGTCAGAGTTTTGTTATCCATTGTCAATTATGGGTCCAATGCATGGCTTGGTGGATTAAGTGTCAGTTTAGTGCTATCTTCTTGGTCAAAGAGTTACATGAATATGAAGAATAACTTTAGTTCCAGTGTTTCAATGACCAAACGTGACTTCACAGGCTTCATGATTTTCCAAGTTATTACAGCTTTCTGCTATCTTGTCAAACCATATAGGATGAATACACCGTTGATCATATCATGCTTCTGTGCCTTTTTTGCAATGCTTGGTATGGTGATCTTCTTGGTGAACAAGGCTAATGGATATGGTGATCTGTTTAAAATGGAATCTCAATTGCATGGATCGGCCAAAGGTTGGAATATCGTTTATATTATAACTATTTGGTTCTCTGCCGTTTCACCAGGTTCTTGTTCACAATCCGATTATTCGAGATTTGCATCATCAAGGACTAAACTATGGTGTGGGACTATCATTGCATTATTGATCCCAACTACCGTTATTCCTCTGTTTGGTATCATTGGAGCTTCAACGACCGCTAAGATTTATGGTGAGGAGATTTGGATTCCTACAGACGTTGTTCAGACTTGGTTGATTGAGCATTACGACTCAAAAACAAGATGCGCAGCTACTTTTATTGGGTTTTCTTTTATATTCTCACAAATCTGCTTGAATGTTGTCACTTGTGGCTTTGCTGGTGGGATGGATCTTGCTGGGATCTTACCAAAGTATATCAATATCAAAAGAGGTGCTTTCATAACGGCGTTATTATCTTTTGCTGTGCAGCCTTGGAATTTCTACAACTCCTCATCATCATTTTTGACTGTTCTGAGCTCGTTTGGTGTGATTACAACTCCAATAATTGCTGTCATCGTGTGTGACTACTTCATAATCAGGAAGATGAAGTATAGAATCTCTCAAGCCTTTGAGCTTAAAGGTGATTACTATTATACGTATGGTTTCAATTTAAGGGCATTTCTTGCATTTGTCTTGGGCACAGCTCCAGGTTTACCAGGAATGGCGTGGTCCGTTAACAACTCATACTTCCATAATAGAGGTATCATTAACTTTTACTATGCCGATTCATTCTGCGCGTTTCTGATTAGTTTTTTCAGCTATTGGGGACTTTGCCTGTTGAAGCCAGTGATTATCTCAAAGGATATTGATGATATTGATTATTACGAGGCCTTCACTGAAGAGGAGAAACTTAAGTGGGGGATGGAAAGTCTGGATATCATTACACCTGATATTCTTACTACAGAGGAAGAATTTGAGAAGAAGGTTTGAGCTATTACAAATATCAATGTTATCATTCCCTCGTAGTGTTATAGTATTCCATACTCCTTTCTTAACTCATCAACATCTTTCTCCATAAGATTCTCCCAGCGGACAGTAACCAATGGTGTAGCCTGTAACCCATTCAAGAAAGCGTCGAGCATGTTGACTTTCTCTTTACGCTTAGCACTTAGTTTAAAATAAGCAAAACATGCCAACCCTGTCATTGGCAATCCAGTATTCCCAAACTCGAATGCTTTAACTGGTAACTCACCTGCAAGATCAATCTTTGATTTCGTTAGAATATGAACTATATCATGAATCTGCCTGTATCTCTTGAAAACAAAAGCCAGTTCGTCATCAGTTATGAATCTCACAGGAGCTCTTTCATCCCCATCTTTGGTGAATTGATAATAATGATAACCCAGTGTGTTCTCTGGTAATGATTTCAGATAGTTCAAGTCCAAAGTTTCAGCATCAAATGATGGTCGTTCACGTAGTAATCTACGACCTTCCACTGTCTGCAACATTCTGTCTCTTAAATTCTTCAAGATAAATTCAAAAGAGGTTGCTTCACCAAAGTTGACTATATTTTTACCGTCTTCAGGGTGGAGGAAGGCACTTATCCCTGAGACAATTGTCAAGATGGCTCTTTCCCCGTAACTTATGTCTATTCTTCCATCAGGAAGGACTTTTGGTCTGGCTGCCATCTGTGGTTGGACTGATTGGGGTTGTTTTGGTTTGTTAGTGATGTCTTCAAACTCATCAGCCAATTGGATCTGTTTGATATAGTCTGAGTTTGTGATGGCAGCTAAAGTTGCAAGAATGAATGGACGTCTTTGAGTAGCCAAAAAAGAGCTTCTTGTGGAATTCAACTTTAATGAGCTTCTAACTGGAAACCTCAGCATCTTCAATTGGAATCTTTGCTTCTCAGACCTGGAACAACAACATAAAGCCAAGTTTGTATGCTTTTATTTTTCATGAGAAAAAAGGCACCATCTTAAAAGAAAGAACAACACCACTAAGAAACGGCCCCTGAAAATGACCTCTGAAATCTATCCAAAGCTGCCAGATCACGAGATCAGGAAACGTGAAGAGCTGGTAAGGAAAGAAGAACAAAAATGGTTCGTTAATTCCATCATTAGACCGGAAATTCCCAACATACTGGAGACACTAGCCAGATGCCTGGACATAATCACATCGAATGACAGCGTCACATTACCCATAACATCATCTAGAACAGAACAAGTGAAAGGAATAATTACACGAACGTCATCAGAGATCACAAAGCTGGATGTCAATCTGCATTTGAAGAGTCTTTCCAAGAAGTTAAAGCTACGGTTGAAAAATGATATTGAGATTGTTCAACTAAATGATGTCATGGATTTGATCAACTATCTTGCCTCAGAGGTACATCTCCTAACACTATACTCCGATAATGAAACGGAAGAGTTTGCTAGAAGGTTGAAGATCATTCTTGAAGGATTGATCAAGTGCAATGGGATACTGAATAGACCTCCTGAAGACGTTCTCTTTCCCCAACATAAGATCGAACTATCCACGTTATTCGAAGCGGAGGGTCATAACCTGGCACATTATCAGGAGAGGCTAACTATTGACTTTTTCATTTCAAATGGGGAGATATCGATCGAGTTTAAGGCTTTAGATAAAGTCACAGAGAGTCCCTGGAACGTTATAGACTCGAAAACTGGGAAAAGTCACATTGATAATATTCGTGATGACTTAAAGCACCATAGAATAGAGTTGTCAGATATACTAGATAATGAAAAGAGAAGTATAGGACAGGTGTTTGGATTCAACAGATACACAGTTCAGGATTATTTAACTCGTGGTGTTACTTTCAATAATAATGTTGTGATTGAAACTGAAAGAATCTTGATTCATTGTCAGGATCCACATTTATTGAGCATTGGTGCAAAACTGAATGGGCTGGAGCACCTTGTGAGCAAGATGTATAGAAATTTGGAAATGACAATTATGTGAAATACGCAATATCATCATCTGTTCACCATGCTCAGTCTTGTTTTCCTATTTTGTAGGTTTATGCTTGATAGTCTGTACTTGAGTCTATCTTTCTTCAACTTCAACTGTCTCAGTTTCTCCATCTCTTCCTCAGTGCCCTGTATCTCAACATTATCATCATTACTTTGTGATTTCTTTGATGCTTCACTTCTGAAATTATTTATCCTTACTGAATTCAACTGTATCTTAGAAGCCAGACTTGATTTTTTCCTCTCAAGCTTTGATAGCTTGATCTTTATCTGATCGACAAGTTTCAAAATCTTTGGTTCAATTTCATACGTTAAACTTTTCTTAGCATTGTTCAAATCGTATTCTGGGATCAATGTGAAGATTCTGTTTTGGTCCAATATCAATTTTAGCCTGCTAAAATCGTCCGTAAGCGTATCAAGAGAGTCCAAACTGTTTCCCAAAAGCGATACTGATGTTGAGAGTGACGTTATGCATCCGTTTAGTGTAGCAGAGTTTGTGTACGTCATTTCTGTTCTCCTTTTCGAACGATGGTTTCTGGTTGTTGATGTTTGTTTACTGACATTGTTTACTTTTTTTTTGCAACCCGTGGAGAAACTGGATCACGTGATTAGACTTTACAAATAACTACATATAGGCCTGTTCTTAAAACGTCCATCTTATTTATCAGAGTTCATCACTCATCGTCAGATGTGCCACTTACCACACTCGTAGAGCCACTTCTCAGAGTGACGTTGTTGAGGGACTCTGCGGAGACTTGGGATGATACTATCACTGGAGTCTCCAAAGTATTCAATACTCTTATGGCAGGTATTTCAATCAGTGACCCTTCATCTGAAGAACATTCAACCTCTTCAAGATATGGGCTTTCTGGGACCTCTTCTGGCGATGAATAACGGGGTAGAATCTGACTATGCGTTATTGGACAGTCCATGTTTGAGTCAGTGGCATGTTCTATGATGGGTTGTTTTTGACTTCTGGCATATAGCAGCTCCCAATCATCACTTCCCAATAATGGGCTTTCGTTTGCACTATCCCAAAGGTTCACATCTTTCTCTTGATTTGTTTCACCCATGACTTCATTGTCAGTTTCTGTTGCATGCCTATAACCAGACCTCAACACTCTATACCTCAACTTGTACCATTCTGATTCGGTGAAAACTCCTTCATAACTCACCTCTCCTTCTATATCATCGACAAAAGGCTCTGTTCGTACAACTGTCTCAAGATTTCCACTGGGCGTTCTAGACAGTAAACTCACCTGTTTGAGCTTCTGAGGTTTGCCAGACAGTTTTCTTATCATCTGATCAGTCACAGACATTACTTTCCTCTTCTTTTTTGGTTTGGTATCAGCAGATACTTCAGGTTTGGTTCTCCTCCTTACTTTCACTGATTTTGGATGGTTTGGGCCATTGACAGTAGAAGTATTGGCGAACTTTTGAATTAGATGGGTGAGACGATTCAGTTTGGCCTCATCTTGTTCTTCTTCCTCCTCTAGATCATCCAGTCTGCTTTGGATTTGAGTGGAGAGAAAAAAATCATCGCTTGCACCACATTCACTATCTGATACCACATCATCAGCCATCATACAAGACCCATACTCGGCAATGCAGAACTCAACAGTCGTGCTGTCACAAACGTTAGGAGTTATTAATTTTATTTTTTATTTTATTTTTTGTTTGACATGATTATGTAACCCGCGAATTTTTCACCAGACGCGTCGCCATTTTTTTTCTCGCTTTTGCGCGTTTTCAATCAACGAATAGCGTCTTCAATCAAAGACTTGACTGTTTGAAAGTCGGGGCGATAAGCAACTGGTTTAGACATCAAAGTTTGGCCTTGTTCAGATCAGAGCTGGCTCATTTGGTGGAGGAAAGCTGTAACGATCACGAGCTTTGTTGATTACGGTGCACCATGACTGATGTTATCATGATAGACATCTCAGATTCAGACACTCAAGAGTTCAACAAGGAGAATGTGGTGATTGATGTTGAAGAAAACAGAGATCCGGTTGTTGTGGGGTCACAGAAAGAAATTACAAACGTACAGAGTCCCTTGAGAGACTCAAACACTGCGCCATCACAACATACTCAACAAACAACCCCAGCAAAGACACCTAAGCAAATTCAAAAGGAACAAGAAAAAGCTGCTAGGGAGAAACAACGAGAACGCGAGAGAATAGAGCGTGAAAAGGCTAAAGAAGCTGAAAGACTACTCAAGGAAGAGAAGAGGCTACAGCGAGAAGAGGAGAAACGCAAAAGAGAGGAGGAAAAAGAACGACAGAAAAAAGAGTTGGAATTCAAAAGAGAACAGTTGAGAAAGGAAAAAGAACAAAGAGAAAAGAAGAAGCTCCAAGAGAAACTGAAGAAGGAGGAAGAACGTTTGGCAGAGAAGGCTAAGAAGGAGGAAGAAAGATTGGCAGAGAAGCAGAGAAAAGAGGATGAGAAGCGGATGGCTGAAGAGGCTAAAAAGAAAGCTGAAGAGGAAAAAGCAAGACAGTCTAATAAATTGAAAATCTCAAACTTCTTCAAACCGAAAACCACGGTCAAGAGTGTTGTTGTTACACCTGAAGTCAAAGATAATGATGGTATTTCAGATTTTGCAAAAACGTTCCAGCCTTTCTACTTGAGAGAAGGAACTACACTGTTCAGCTTCAATAGACTCGAGGGAGAACGTCTAAAAACTTCAATCAACAACTTTGACACTGCAATGAAGAACAATTTCAAAGCAACTGATGACTTGAAGAGCTGGCTCAAATCTCAATCTCCTCAAAGTACAGAGACTCATTTCGTACAAGAAGCTAGCTATATTTATGAGAATCAATTAGATGGCACTCCTATGGACATCAAAGTCATCAAGTTCTATGAGAATGTGAGATCATGGATTGGAACGTACACCAAGCCAATTGACAAATCTCTTGCAATTAATCCATTCAAAAAGGCAGATGAAGTATTCATTGATTGGGATGATGAAGCTGATGAGAATGAGGAAGGAGAGGGAGAAGAAATTTCAGACAATGAAGAGGAAGAGGAAGAAGATGATGAAGAGGATGATTTCGATGATTTCTTAGAAGATGACAACAATGTCTCAACAAATCGAAAGATCATTGGACCATTGACCCCAGTCGTCTCATGGAAAGGTAAAGACGAACAGTGTTATAAGATTGAGATTTTGAAGGCACGCGTTTCTTTCCCAATCAATCCAGTAAATAACTACTGGCAAACTTCTGATTCACCAAAAAAGAATCAATTAGATACAGAGTCTAGCACTGCCAGTGGTGAATCACCCGTGAAGAAGCCCAAGACGTTGATCACAAAGAGAGAGGACTTGGACAAGTTCTTGAGTGAGGTGAATAATAGCGACTATACTGTGCCTACAATGGTTGAGATCCTGAAGAAGCATCTACCTGGCTATACCAAAATGACCATTGAGAATACTTTGAGGCATTTAGCGAAGAAGGTAGGCCCCAAAATAACTGAAAGAAAGTGGGAGGTTGATACGGAGCTTCTAACAAAGCTCTCTGTTGAGTAAAAGATTAATACCCAGTGTTTTCTCTCTGTTGATGAATTTACGAAATATGATATAATTCGAATACTATCAAATGTAAGTTTTCGCGGGCCCCTCAATAAAATTATAATTGCGCACTCGAGAAATTCCGACTCGGAATGCCTTAAAATGCTGGAAGGCAAAGCTTCAGTGGATTTGTTGCACAGTTGTAAGCTCAAAGCTGGTGTTGCTGATGGTGGTCGGATGGTTATGGTACACTTCTTTGATGGTCAATTAACTTGTTAGTCTATTGCAGAATCGAGTGGTGCCAGCTGATACGTCGAGTCAGAATCACACATTAACTGATGCACAGATCCCATGGTCAATGCGGCAATCTCATAAATCTAGTGCCATCATTGGGTACTCCAGTGTATCTCAATTGCATTGCTAATTCTGGACCCAGGATACATACTTGAGTGGCACAATTGCAATGGGATAAACCATAAGGATGGAGATGGAAATAGCAAGCGGCCAAAGCTCCGAAGGACAACGCTGGAAGAACCATACCATTATGCTTAGTGGTACCTCAAACTTTGCTTGAGCCTGTGCTTCTGCTAAATGAAAGAAGAATGGTCTGTAAGGGCGTATCTCACTCTTGAGTGTTGTCCCTCGGCTTACATTGAGAAACGGGTGCTCTTTTATGATTAACTACTCTAGTTCTGGGTGTGTCTGCTGGGAAAGACGATTGATAAAACCAGCCTCAATCTTCCATGTTGGTTGGTGTTCAAGGTGAATTGAGGTACCTTACCTGCTTTCCAGTTTGCTCGCACCAGTGGTTTTAACTTGGAAATGGTGATGACTTGTGATTTTCGGCTGGAAGCGAAAAAACATTCGATATTTCTGTCACGGTTCATGTCAAAGGAGTTAAACACTCATGATCAGGTGAAAGTCAACACTGGACATGTCTACTGGACAAGTGAAAGCGCATAAAACTACTTAATAGCTTCAATTTTGAAGTCTTTTGATCCCTTACTTTTGTCCCGAATCTTTTCAGGTATTTTTAACGCTATGCATACTAGTGAGGAAACGCGAGTTGAAGTATGAAAGAACCACCTTCTAGAAGCTGCAGGTGCATCTTCTATGCTGTGGTTTATTTATCTTGAATACTTCAGGAGGTTTTCGACTCTGATTCTGTTCATGGTGTTAAAGACTTGATTGCATTCTATTGATGTTTACTGTGTAATCTGGTTTATTGTCTGGATAAGAGATCTCATTCTGTGAATGTGCAATCCTCTTGATTGCCGCTTGTCCCATCATCCAGATCATGCACATATAAATTTACGGTTCATCTCAATATAAAAGAAAGTGGTCCCACTGACCTCTAGCTGAGTAATTAGTGACGTGAATAACTTGGTTCAAGGAGCAATGGCTGCTGTCAGGGGACTTATATTGGTGAATGCTTTCTTTTCTGACCTCTCCCTCTGAACTTCTTTTTTTGGAAAGATACACCTAGTGGGGATGGTGCCTGTTCAGGACATCACGCTACAGAGAAGCTTGTGATGATTTACAGCTTATGTTTTAGATGAGTATTTGTGCCGATATGGACACTGATTCTGCTCAATGGTGTCTGCCGGTCCCTGTCATTCTAGAACGACAAAAAGAAGGCAGATTGCTATATTTTAACTACGATATGGCTTGCATTAAGTTCCTACCATGATCACCTTTCAGCCTCATCTACTGTCGTTCATAACACGAGAAGTTCAGGAGGTCTTCAATATTGTTTTCTGTTGGAATCATAGCTAGTCCTCAGTGACGGGTGAAATACCTATCTACCTCCTCCCTCCTTCTGTACCTTGAGCTATTAGTTGTTTGTGGAAAACGTTGGCATATACACAACATTCAATCTTTCCAACAGGTTTCAGAAGCTGGAAGATCTGGAGATGTTACCAAAATCTGCCATCAGCTTTCTGCATCAAACGCTTCTATGAGAAACTGCATCAATATATTAACATCTATTCCGATTGTCTTACATTCCTCCCTCTTGAAATGACAATATATGAGTATGAGCTCAACAGGAACCTACATCATAACTTCCGAGGCTGTTATCATTATGTGGTGTGTGTAGGCCTTATGAAGGCCCCATTAATCCTACTAAAATTTGCTATCTATGTTCAAAGTCATAAATTCATTAAATAATTATTAGTTTGTGAAAATTCTCTCAAACGAAAGTGGTGTACTTGATCAGAAGAATGTCGCCAGAATATGATCATCTTTGAGGTTCTGCTCAACAACATGATAGATCTCCATTAATAGGTTTGGAAATCTCCTATTGAAATACTGATAAAATCCATCAGGTAACGGACTCATCTTAACGACAAGGTCAGGTGGCAAATCATGAAAGTGATGATACTTGTTTCTCAAGGCTCTTAATAGATCCATCAATCTGTCTGGATGGTATTTTCTGTATTTACCAAGATTCTCAATGAATAATCTATCAAATTTAGCACACCAATCTTCGCCAATGACTTTCAAAGCAACAGCCTCCAACTTCTGTAATAGATCACTAGGTGGATCTCTTTGCTCAACCTCAAATCTGTCACTGACCTTCAATAAGAACTCTAACTTTTTAGCATTTGACCAGAAAAATGGGTGTGTGAGGACCTGAGCTGTACTCGGTCTTGATTTCGGATTTCTGGCAATCATGATTGATATTAGATTTTTTGCCTCCTCTAGATTTACCGGTAAAATCTCCAAAGCTTCCAAGGAATATTCATTCTTTATCACGTTCCCTTCTCTCAAATATCTCTCACCAAAAGGATGACATCCATTTGTCAAGATGTAAAAGAACACACATCCCATTGAAAAGATATCAATAGCTCTTGTTAACTTTCTTCTGGTGAAAGGATCAAAAGTTAAAGGTTCAGCAATTGAATTGGAAGAGTTGTTGAATGAATTCTCGCTGCTCAATGAAACCGAAGTATGTGCACCATCTAATAGCAATTCTGGGGCTCTCCAACCTGATGTACCAGCAGCATGTTGGGTAGTGGCTTTGAAAGAACTTTCATCAGCTTCCAGTCTTTTGCATAATCCGAAATCTGAAATCAGGACTCTAACTGGTGAAAATGACTCTTCTTTTGTCATCAACTTTTTTGGAGGAGCAACCAGAATATTTTGAGGTTTAATATCACGATGAACAATCTTTAGTGAATGTAGATGATGCAAACCTTGAGCAATTTGCTTTAAAACGTTGACCGGTTCCATCAAAGAAACTAAATCTTGATGATTTTCCGGCTTGTCAATGACATCTTCTAAGCTTGCAGAACATAATTCCAGAGCAATGTATAGAAATTTATCACTCGTTTCACTATAGAAGTACCTGATGACATTTGGATGATCATCACTCTCAGTCAAAAGATTAATCTCATGGTTTGCAACATCGTAAAAGTCAATCAGCATTCTCTTCACTGCAACATCTCTACTTTGAAAACAACCTTTGTAAACAACAGTACCATAAGAACCATATCCCAATACTTGATCAGAGATGGTGAGTCCGGTTGGTTTAGTGACTTGTTGAATTGATAAATCCTCCAACTCCTTCGATATCCCCTCTGTGGGGTCTTGATTAGACTGTTCATCTTGAGCAGTTGAAGGTGGCGTTGTTGAATTCTTCTTATTTTTCTTTCCCCCTCTTGAGCCTCGTTTTCTTTTTTTCAAAACATTATTATTTGGGTCATTTGATGGTCTGTCTTCCAATGGTGGTTCTATGATTGTGACCTCTTTTTTGATCTTCACAGGCAGTTCTCTTTCTATCACTGGTTTTTCCTCGACAACGGAATGTGGCTCTATATCGTCGATAGTGACATCGTTGTTTGGTTCTGCTTCGCTATTGATTTGAATGCTCGTACCTGTAACCTCAACTTCTTTCAACTCAAACCCATTTCTTTCAAGTACAACATTCAGAGATGGGATCCAATTCAACTTGTAGAACACAAAAATAATAAAGGAGAGAATCAAAACCATCAATAGATTCTCAAAACATCTAAAGATGAATTTTCCAACGGTTGAATCGAAAAATCCAGGTTCAGAACTTCTAGGAGATGGATCAATTTGCAAAACTGGTGAAGATGAGGAAGGAACTCCAATCATGTCAGCTCTTGAGGGAGGAGGAGGCTGATCATAAGTTGCTAGTTCATGAGTTCTCAGAGTCTCAATCTTCCCATCAATTAGATGGTAAGGATACTGCTGTGGAAAGCTAGTTGGGTATCCCATCAACCCTCTTGTCTCTGTAGGATTGTTGTTATCATTCTCGTTTGGTAAGTGAACGCCTGTAATGGCATTGTTGAATTCTTCAGGTTTACTCATAATCTGTGGGCCTCTCCACCTTTCACTTAAAGAATATCTTGAAGTAGGAGCTGATTTCACCAAAGATGGATAATAATCAGCAGACATTGCATACCACGATCCGTTATGAGTCATGTCAATATAAGTACCTCCTTCATTCTTTGCATCATTCGGAAGGCTTGGAGATTTCAAGGGATGTGGCAGACAGATGAATTGATGATCAAGAGTTATATCATGTCTAAAATCATCAACAATATCAAATACATTGACGATTGTTTCTGGCAAGTTACTAACCCATTTCGCGATCTTGGAGTTCAAGTCAATAGCCAGTAAGGAATGATCATGAAATGGTGCAACATAAGTTCCATCCAGTGGAATCTTGTTCTGTTGTGCAAGATCTAGATCTATGTTATTTGGACCCCAGGTTGAATAGGTCACATTCCAGGAAATGTTGTTCTCTTTTGAATGTATGCTCAATTCATAAGTAGTTTTACCTAGCAGTATGGTGTTTGATGGCTTCAGATGATTCTTTTCATAAAAGTGGTCTTTATGATTACCACCTGTTCCATATGATGATAATATTTCACCACTAACAATATCAATTAAATAAAGTGATGACTTCCTTACACCTGTGTAAATCTTATCATCATTAGCCAATGCAAATGGACTTTGTAGAACCAAGTGACTTATTGAGACGGGCAGTCTGTTTAGTCCGATTTCTCGATTGAAAAAGTATAAATTCCCATCACCGTAAGGTTCAACCATCCAAATCAATGGATCCTCTTCAACAACTCGTTGTTGATCTCTATAGGAATCTGATGAGTTTGTGGAAACTTCAACTAAAGCTTTCTCTCCTTCAATTGACCATATTACCTCGCCAGTTTCTCTATTCAAAGCATGAAGCCCACCTTCTATATCGGAAGCCAGAAAAAGGTTCGTCACTCTATAATCATGGATAGGCCGTACTGAAGCGATCCCAATATATTCAATCTGGGTAGGGTTCTGTTCAATAAGGTCACCATTTCTGTTGTTGTTATAATCATGCTTCTCGCTTTCTTCCCCAACTGTTTTGAGGACAGAATGACGTTGATTGACACTGGAAAGGTTCACTGGATTGATGAGTGCCAAAAATATCCCAACGATGGGTATCACCACCATCAGCATCTTGTTTCTGACGGACACCCTCATCTCGTGTGTCTATATTGGGTGCAGTGCAGACACTGAAGAACCTATCTCAGCAAGCACTGCTGATTAGTGAGGATATAATAGATAGCTGGATCAAACTCAAGGCAAATTCACACCAAACAGGGCAAGTGATAAAACGTAGTTCGCTGCCTCAAACTTCAGGGAGAACCGAGCACCTTTTGTGTACTTCTTTTCTGGCAGTGTGATGATCCCAGCAAAGAAAGAGCCCCCAGGCAGCAGTTGAATGGACGAAGTTTTAATAAATAAAGCCTTGTTGTCTGAGAAAGTCACGAGTTTTCACTTTTTTTTTGACGTCTGATTTCGCGCCTTCCCAAAACGATAAGTGACCCGTAACAAAATGGCAGATTCTCACTTAGATGAACCATTCAGAAAGGAGATAGAAATACGACCACATGGCTTTGGAACTGTGTTTGTCTCTACAACAACTGAATCTTCAACACAAGCAACCATGAATTGAACTAGTAACAAGCATCTGCCGGATGGATCCAAAAATCACCCCATTACACGGCGAATGAAATAAGAAGAAACTATAAACATCAACAATCAAGCAACCATTAGACAAGAAAATACAAGAATAAAGCAAGAACAGGCACAACAATCATTCAAGATCAAAAGAAAAGCAAAACAGGAAAGAACTATTAGGGAGGAAGATGCAAAACACTCCTCAGAAATGAAATGGTAACAGACAATCATAAATGGAATAGCAAAAAAAAAGAAAAAATCAGATTTGCAACAGGAAGAACTGAGGAAAAGTCATGATGATTCCACAATTCCTCTCAAGATTTTGATGTTTCCAAAGAAAGCATCATAATGCATGCCTTCGGTGGCATCCCTACTCTGTCTTGGTTTGTTTTTACGCTCCAATCCAGGTGTAGGCCAGTTACAACTCAACCCGAGTCTCTTGCATTCATGACAACGTGGTTTTGTTTCACAACATCTCTTCTTACGTTGACGGCACGTTAGACATCCCAGTCTTGATCTTTTGATTTTAGCATTTCCATGGTGCTGTTTGAATTGTTGCTTGGATACCTTGTGTGATGAGGAAGAGATTGAAGATGAAGTGGAAGAGGTTGGGGAAGAAGTAGAGGATACTGATATAAGTGAGGTGTTTGGCTCCTTTGAATATGTGTATGTTGGGGATGATGAAACTGAGGAAAGTAGAGTTGCAGGGGAGTTACCACCAAATATTATTGATTCAGCGGAAGATCTAGAGTCTTCAGATGATCTTCCATGGGAATTGTTCTGACTGTGATATGCATATGAATGATGTGGCAGCTGCTGCTGTTGCTGTTGTTGTTGCTGCTGTTGTTGGGCATCGACTGAATCATGAAATTGTTCTGATGGTATTTGTTGAGGGTGATGATGCTCTATCATGGCTTCACCGTACTGTGGGTTGGTGTTATAAGTTGGCAAGGTTGGCATGATCTCACTGATAGAGTTCAGCCCATAGTAGTTTTGTTGATGTTGTTGATGTTGCAATTGTGGAGGTTGTGGCGGATACATCCAGTGCATCGTTGTGTTTGGATCGAATTCTATGTTTCGTGAAGGAGCAGACTGTAAGGGATAGTTTTGGTTTTGATAGTTAGCAGCAGCACTTTGCGATGTTGAATAAGCAATATCTTGATGAATGAACTGGTTATCTGTTTGAGGTCTCGACGATGGGGCGTATCTAGCAACATGTGTTGCGTTGTGGTTAGCAGCAGTATCTTCAGCACCTGTATTGATGTTTGGTACTATGTTCTGATTGAAACCACCATCAGCATTCTGATGGAATGATTGATTGTTCCATTGATTCGTATTCATAGTTGATTGATATTATTCTGCTCCTGATTCAAAGGACAAAGCTGATAATAGGAATGGCTGGAGAAACCCTCTTGTTATATATCAAACAAAAAAGAAATAAAAAGTCAAGAGGCTATCGAAAGTGACGACGTCTTGGAGACCCAGGCTGTTTATATAGCAAAAAGCGTCCCAAGGAACCAACCTGCACCTTGTATAAGTACCTTTTGCAAAAATAAGATTAGGAATTATACAGGTACAATACTACCAAGTTCGAATAGAGGCACAAGTGGCTAAATTTATACTTATAGGTGAAGCCTCCGAAACCGTTTAAATGAACTTTCTGGCTTGTATCAGGTTGATCTCGATTCCAATGCAGGCATCGGCATGGCGCGGCACCGTAGAGCTTGGACAGCATGAGACTGCAGCGATTTAAGCTTTGGTTTGCATTTGTCTTGTCCTTCGATGCCTTCCAGAAGCATTCTCTTCTTCTCTCTAAAACGTCATCCTAATTCCTAAATCATCACGATTATAAGATTCTTTAAATAACTATGGCGCATGCTCCCACATCGGTTTAATTTCTCAGATTCATTACATGTTGCAGCAAGAAACTGTCAGCTTTGAACCCTGTAGTAGGCTTCGGAATCGAGTGACAGTAATATTAGTAGCTGCTAATACTGGTCCTTGACTCTTTTGCTCTTTACTCCAAATCCTAAACTCCCAGCTACAATTGTAAACACGATGTTAACTGTCTTCCTTAATTACAGTTCTATGGAATATCTGCGTGATCACCACAGTAAGATATTAGATCAGTGACGAGTTGCGTTGAATCCGCATTGCATGTTCATCTCTTCATGTTGATGAAGAGATGTATTATAATTTTTTGTGGTGTTGTATAGCTATTAATGGTGATCATTGGTTAATCCCCTTTCATTTTCATCGTGAGCTTCCGTGCCACTGGAGACGTATATTTGCAAGTCAGCTTCGTACGTTTGCTATTTGCGATCATTATGAATAGAATAAAAGAACCTTATCACGCTGTATCCGTAATCAATATCATGGCTGGATAATGGCACAACTTAAGAGCTGATGGGTATCAAAACTCTAGTACGATTGATAATGACTCGGAGCTGGATTACGTAGTTTATCTTCTTTAAAATAGTGCGAGAACTAGTTGATCAGCTAAGTTGAGGTTTCCGAGGACCAACAATAGTGGTATGTGATGACCATTTTAGTGTGGTTTGACTAAGCGCAACTAAAACTTGAGACTTATTGTCATTCTGTTAATTGCTTCACTGATCTACAATCTAGACATGTCAGATATAGCTAATTTCAACACGGGTAAATGAAAAGCTGAGGAAAAATTTCAGGTGACGTTTTTCCATGCATGGAACACTGAATGGAAGGTTTTCGTAGCGACTAGCGTTGCTATTACTAATTCAAAAAATTCAAAGGCCTTCGAGTTCATTCCCCTTTGAGAGATCAAGGAGCCTCGTAATTACTTGGTATGTTATTTTAGGACATTTTGCATGAAGCAAGCATCCGTTAAACTTAGGGAAATCCCCAAGTTCCGGTTAAATGAACTCAGAGCTTTATCGTGAATAACATGTGACGTAATAGACAATTAGTGGTGGCTCACAATATAAAAATTTCCACCACTCAAGATCAGCTCAATATTTGCTACACAAGTATCCTATGATCGGTCTGGTATGGGACGTTTCGATTGTATTCAGGACTGACCTTGAATTTCTCAAAGCCTGTTCTTCCTGGACGGATGATCGCCAGGCTGTCAGAAACAAGTTGGTCTCCACTCTCCTCGTGCCAAACACATGAATTGGTTTGAGTAAGAATCCACGGCGATTCGGAATTATACAGAAGGAGCGCCGTTGTTTGTGAAGTTTCATAAATCGTTAACGTACTCAACCAGCTTTCCATTAATCACATTCAACCTAATTGTAGCTGGGCACGTTAATTGAGGTCCAAATTTCTTCTCCGGAGGGTCCTAACTTATTTCCTGGTTCACTATTTTCACCACCCTGAGGAATGCAGTGGTACAGCAGTGCGTAGCTTCTCTATGGGAAGAGCTGTGTGATCAGCTCTGGCTGAACTTCAGTGATATCACCCTAGTCAGTCCCTATATTCTGAAGAAGAAAGTTGGTCAATTGTAGAGTTTTGATATAATTGTGATTTGTGAGGGTGCAACTTCATGCAGCTCATGCCGTCGGAAGGTTTCCAAACACTTTGAAGTTGATTTAATTTGGTGGGCGGTTTGCTGTTGGACCATATATAAGACCTCATAAAATGAGTGTTGACAGCTGACAGCCTTGTCGATAATTTTCAGAGCTTGTTATGAAGGACATTTCTGTGATTTCACTGACACACCACAGCGGAGAATATCATCAGTAATTACTGCAGTTAGCTGTCCACCTCCTGGGATTCGGCGCTGAAAGCTGTCATCTTCAAGCTAAGCGAGCTTGACCTTTGGTGCCGCTTCTGGAAGAGACTCAGAAAGTTCACAGTCCAGCCAAGGGCTGATTGCGTCAAGATTCCATTTATTGCAGGTTTCAACGAACTCCACCTTCTTTCAAAACAGAGTCAGTTTGACTTGTACTGCTCAATTTACTCTCCAGTGGTCTGATTACCAATTACAACGATCAATATATGAGGTCAAGACATAGCGAATGGACTGAAGTCAAATATGCGGTATGTGTTGACATATCCTACTTTAACGTTGAGACGTAATCTCTGAAAATATCTACCATCGATCAAGTGAGGTTCACACAGGGTGATGATGGTGAAGAAGTAGGGCAGAATTAGGACTAGAAATCTAAGTTCCCAGTAAAAAGGACCCTTTTTAACCAGACACCGGGTAGTTAACCCTTCGCCAAAATACCAATTACCTTGGTATTGATCACTACCAAACTTTTCCAGAAATACTAGTTTAGGTATCAGAAACTGTTAGCGAGTAACTTGTGCTACTCGGTGTGGTGTGTCAGTTGTTTAGACCAATATCGTAAACATATTGCAGAGATTTGAGATACAAACGCCCACAGAACTTAATTCATTTGCAGGTTCATACATGATATTCAACAACACTGAACACTCCAATTACAATTCAGATCACACACCCAATCAGTCACAACCACACAAACCCCACAAATACTTCATCCATCCAATGATCTCCCAGCTAAGTTTGGCCCATGTTTGCTCGTAAGTCGTAGCTGAAATAAAGGAAAGAACCACTAAATTTCAATCTCCACTCATGAGTCTTAGGGAATTTTCTGAATATCAGTATCAGCTGTCATGACTTATCTAGCTAGCAAAATACTACTATACATAGTGTTCGAGTCTGGTTGAAATTTTGAAGGGACAGCACCAATCTGCAGCCACCAACCGGAGATATCAATATACTTTGAGGTTACATCCAAACACCACATGATTCAACCCGACGTCAACATTACTGTAAGTTATTGATTAGAGGGTACGTCTTGATATTGATGGTTTTGTATGAAATTAAAGTATACATGGTCCCTGCTAATATCAGGCGCTCGAACTACCATTAACTCAAGATTCAAAAATTATAGACGTACGTACGCGGTGTAAAATATCAATAATAAATAAATAATATTATTAATTAAAGCTGTGATCTAGTACTTCATGATGATCATCATGACAGCTAATTATTATTTCTAATTACGCCTGATATATTTGTTAATCTGAAAAATCAGAGATCACCAGCTTCTTCCATGTACCAAATATTATAATTATTATTAATATTATTCAAAATCCCTTCCGAGAACAGAACTTAATTTAATAATAATTTAATGATCTATTCGAACGAATCATAAGAAACTCACGAAAATCATCAGTACTTTTTTGTTCTCATTCTTATTAATTAACTGATTGACTATTAGATCATAGGAGTCGACTTTTACGTCGGCCTCATTAATGAAAACATGACTTCGATTGCATGAGATTATAAGTGATTTCAGTCAACTAATGCAATGAATATTATACCGGAATCCATTCGTTAGTACCCGATCAATTGTAGAAGAGCATCTACAAGCATAATCTGCCCTTATAATCAAATTATACGCAAAAGTACCCGGACTTCGGCATATGATAGGAGTCGGGGTTAACGCATCTCTCGGAGCTGATAATATTCCACTTAATTAAGTACGTACTATAACTGTAATCAGCTACGTGATCTCTCCGACAAGTCAACATATACATAATGATTTGTCATTTAATGAGCGAGAAAACTCCTGGCGCAAGATAAGTTGCTACGGTCAACCCAGCTTAGGTATCAAGTAAGGGGCTAAGATTCTATAACTGATATATACAAGAACTCGAATACCAACTTCTGAAGAGAAGGCGTATAGAACGGCAGTATACATGTTTCGATTTGACGACATTTGTTTAGACAAAACAGCATGAAATTCGTTGGGCAATGCCCACAGACCACAGCTCATGGAAATCGTACAGTTTGCTCACTAATATTTGGTATCTCTACTGCAGAATGTCGCAACTCTATAAGGAGTTCAAAGAACTTGCTTGTGTCGCATGTTTCAGTACCGTTTGTCAGGGTTTGCCAACTGGATCATGTCATTCGCTCAACCTCGGCTGTCAAGTTGACAAGTGCTGTGTCAAAAATAAACGTTGTCCACGTTCCGAGAGCCGCACTCGCCAATTGGTCGAGAGTGTGAGGGGTTGGATCACGATAACTAGCAACTAATTAAGCTGACAGGAAGGAAGCGTCACACGATGCGGACTGCTATCCGATCTCTGTGATTAATGCTTAGGAAACTTGACCCATCTGCTCGTAGCTGTCCAGCCGGAATTCTGATCTCCATCGACAATGCTGCTCCTGTTGCTGTATTGTCGTTATCATTCAACACTAGATGCTGTATATGCTGCTGAGAACGACTAATGACTTGAGGCAGCTATTCTTAAAAGAGTCCAACGAGAGGACGTCCTATACAATAGGCTGACCTATTATTTTGGCATCAATTGCTGTGACAGCTACGATAGCGTCAATCGTCGATCGTCATCTGCACGCTAACTTTCAAACACCTTAAATTAGTCCAAACGGAGAAGGCAGAAGCCCCATTTTCCTATAAATCATGTCAAATCAACATGCCGCTTAAATGAACCTTAAATATGTTTCTTGTGTCTTGGAAACTTGAATTGCCTTTACACTTTGTCTAACGAAGCAATGATCACCGGCTTCGAACAAACTTGACAGGAATCGTATAATAACAACACATCGGAAAGTACGTATTGTATTGAACAGCTACTTCTACCTGATAACGATATTTGACAAGTGCATTGAGTCTGAGAACAACTCCATCATGAGTTCACTTACGATTTGGGTGGAACTGATGTAGAGATTTCCAACGGACTCATAGTAATTGGAGATCCGTCCTGGAAGACACGATTGCAGCACCCTGTCGTTCTCCCTTGTTTCAAATTCTCCTAGCTGCACTGGTGATCGTTACATAACTAGCCTGTCGACAAGAAACCGAAGTTCACGGGTATGATAGAAGGAATTGTACAATGTACTATATAGTTCTCAATTATTCCCGATCATTCAAAGTTAATGAGCAGTGAGCCTCAGATTGTGGTGACAGGTTTCCTGAAGCAGTAAACTTAGTTATCTTTTCACGAGAGCTGTTTAAATAATATCATATCAACAGTACGTTGCATTACAGAAGGACATTATATCTTTATTGTACGACCTTCCCCGGGGGTTCTGACTAGAGACAACAATTTACCTTCGCAAAATTCGAACACCGATAGTAGAGAAACCTGTCAACCTTCGACTCTCAAACAACGCTGAATACTTATCCTTGAATATGACGAGGATCGTCTATATCTCAACTCAGCGGCTTTCCTTCAATCCTAGTACTAATAACGTGGTTGCAGTAGCTAGATGTTTCTTCATTCGACAGCAGCTGATCTTTCTTTGTATTCCTGTGAAAGCTATGCCCCGTGTGTTATCGATATTATGCTAGCCTTGTAACTCATTGAATGCTCTCGGGGATCTGTTCCACCTCTGGGAAGTAGAGCAATGATATGCTATCATAGAAATACTAAGTTCGATGACTTTACTTCAGCTTCATAACAGTAGTAACGTATAATTAACCAGAAGGTTGAGTTCAGTATATAAAATAGGTAGTAATATTAACTTAAAAAGGAGGAGTGGCCTTCATATAAATATAAAAGACGGAAGCCAGTGGAATGTGATCAAAAGATGAGAATTATATTGTTCTAAACAATTGTGTAGTTTGATTGGTAAAATGAAGTCATGTGACCAAATAGTGAATGAGGTTTTTCTGGAGAGTCATGTGACACGTATGTGTAATAGATCTTGATCGTGCGTCTGACACAAAATGAAAGAAAACCTCGAGACGTCAATGTCACTTTAACGGATGTATCTTGTAAAAGACTACTCAGAGACTATATCTGGTGTTTTATTTCTGGGCTACAATGATCGAGGACATTGACCTAGGTGTATCAACCTAATTGCTATGAACCATAGAAAGCTATTGGCTCTGTAGAAATAAATGCTTTTGGAATACCAAATATAAGCTTTAATCGTTCTCCTCAAGTTCTGACACAAAGAGCAGTTTTTCTTTCCTATCGTAGGGAAGTATGTCACATAACCATAGTACCACAAAACACAAAACCCCAAAAAAAGTACATAAACAGAAGAAATCCTTTTTTTCTGTCTTTGTAACCTAATGAACCATCATAAACCACATTCATATTCCTCAACTTCATAAGCCTCACAAACATTCACCATCTTCATCAGATTTGGGCTTTATTTACCAGCCATTCACACACTCAGCTCATGATCTCACTGTTGGTTTCTCTCATCCATCTGATTTGCTGCTTCACGTTTTTGTGTTGTGAGGATATTAGTTTCCCCAGTATCCAAACGGTCGTCATGTGTTATATTTTGGTTCCACACTTGCTGAGGGATATTCATTTCATCAAATTTCCATTCCTCCCTCAACAGCCAGTTCTCTGACATATTCAGATCAGAAACAAAGCATTCCATGTCATTTGTGAATTTGGTGAGACTGGGATGGTATACATTTGAAGCACCATCGAGGCTTGAATTTTGCTGATTTGGTTTACCTGGTATATGGAAGGAGCTTTTCAACACCCACTGCTGGACTATAAAAGCATTGTTCAAATCCTGACATTCTGAAAGACTGCTCAAGTTCGACATGGATCATTATTCCCTTCATAGCTCAGGACGTCACCAAGTCTCACCGGCACCAGGGATGAGAACAAGCAGCATAAGAACTCACCAACACTTGTTTGGAACATAACGCACCACAATTGACAAAGACTCACTACCTTTCATCTTGCACAATTTGGACAAGGCTCACCAACTTCTGCGTTCAATACTTTTTAGCAGCAAAGCTCTGTCTTCAACCATCATGTTCCAGATCTGATAAGGCTTCACCAACCTTCTGGATTGTTCATCTGACAAGGCCTCACCAACCTTTGTCTCCAACCATCATGTTCCCGATCTGACAAGGCTTCACCAACCTTCTGGATTGTTCATCTGACAAGGCCTCACCAACCTTTGTCTTCCACCATCATGTTCCAGATCTGATAAGGCTTCACCAACCTTCTGGATTGTTCATCTGACAAGGCCTCACCAACCTTTGTCTCCAACCATCATGTTCCCGATCTGACAAGGCTTCACCAACCTTCTGGATTGTTCATCTGACAAGGCCTCACCAACCTTTGTCTTCCACCATCATGTTCCAGATCTGATAAGGCTTCACCAACCTTCTGGATTGTTCATCTGACAAGGCCTCACCAACCTTTGTCTCCAACCATCATGTTCCCGATCTGACAAGGCTTCACCAACCTTCTGGATTGTTCATCTGACAAGGCCTCACCAACCTTTGTCTTCCACCATCATGTTCCAGATCTGATAAGGCTTCACCAACCTTCTGGATTGTTCATCTGACAAGGCCTCACCAACCTTTGTCTCCAACCATCATGTTCCAGATCTGATAAGGCTTCACCAACCTTCGACGATCGTTCATCTGACAAGGCCTCACCAACCTCTGTCTCCAACCATCATGTTCACCAACCTCTGTCTTCAACCATCATGTTCCAGATCTGATAAGGCTTCACCAACCTTCTGGATCGTTCATCTGACAAGGCCTCACCAACTTTTGTCTTCTACCATCATGTTCCCGATCTGATAAGGCTTCACCAACCTTCTGGATTGTTCATCTGACAAGGCCTCACCAACCTCTGTCTCCAACCATCATGTTCCAGATCTGATAAGGCTTCACCAACCTTCCACGATCGTTTACCTGACAAGGCCTCACCAACCTTTGTCTTCCACCATCATGTTCCCGATCTGATAAGGCTTCACCAACCTTCTGGATTGTTCATCTGACAAGGCCTCACCAACCTCTGTCTCCAACCATCATGTTCCAGATCTGATAAGGCTTCACCAACCTTCCACGATCGTTTACCTGACAAGGCCTCACCAACCTTTGTCTTCCACCATCATGTTCCCGATCTGATAAGGCTTCACCAACCTTCTGGATTGTTCATCTGACAAGGCCTCACCAACCTCTGTCTCCAACCATCATGTTCCAGATCTGATAAGGCTTCACCAACCTTCCACGATCGTTCACCTGACAAGGCCTCACCAACCTTTGTCCTCCACCATCACGTTCACCAACCTCTGTCTCCAACCATCATGTTCCAGATCTTACAAGGCTTCACCAACCTTCTGGATCGTTCATCTGACAAGGCCTCACCAACTTTTGTCTTCTACCATCATGTTCCCGATCTGACAAGGCTTCACCAACCTTCGACGACCGTTCATCTGACAAGGCCTCACCAACTTTTGTCTTCAACCATCATGTTCCAGATCTGATAAGGCTTCACCAACCTTCTGGATCGTTCATCTGACAAGGCTTCACCAACCTTTGTCTTCTACCATCATGTTCACCAACTTCTGTCTCCAACCGTCATGTTCCTGATCTGATAAGGCTTCACCAACCTTCTGGATCGTTCATCTGACAAGGCCTCACCAACCTCTGTCTTCAACCATCATGTTCCAGATCTGATAAGGCTTCACCAACCTTCGACGATCGTTCATCTGACAAGGCCTCACCAACTTTTGTCTTCCACCATCACGTTCACCAACCTCTGTCTCCAACCATCATGTTCCAGATCTGATAAGGCTTCACCAACCTTCGACGATCGTTCACCTGACAAGGCCTCACCAACCTTTGTCTCCAACCATCATGTTCACCAACCTCTGTCTCCAACCATCATGTTCCAGATCTGATAAGGCTTCACCAACCTTCGACGATCGTTCACCTGACAAGGCTCACCAACCTTTGTCTTCCACTTTGTCTTCCACCATCACGTTCACCAACCTCTGTCTTCAGCCATCATGTTCCAGATCTGATAAGGCTTCACCAACCTTCCACGATCGTTTACCTGACAAGGCCTCACCAACCTTTGTCTTCTACCATCATGTTCCAGATCTGATAAGGCTTCACCAACCTTCTGGATTGTTCATCTGACAAGGCCTCACCAACCTTTGTCTTCCACCATCATGTTCCTGATCTGATAAGGCTTCACCATCCTTCTGGATTGTTCATCTGACAAGGCCTCACCAACCTTTGTCTTCTACCATCATGTTCCAGATCTGATAAGGCTTCACCAACCTTCGACGATCGTTCATCTGACAAGGCCTCACCAACTTTTGTCTTCCACCATCACGTTCACCAACCTCTGTCTCCAACCATCATGTTCCAGATCTGATAAGGCTTCACCAACCTTCGACGATCGTTCACCTGACAAGGCTCACCAACCTTTGTCTCCAACCATCATGTTCCCGATCTGACAAGGCTTCACCAACCTTCTGGATTGTTCATCTGACAAGGCCTCACCAACCTTTGTCTCCAACCATCATGTTCCTGATCTGATAAGGCTTCACCAACCTTCCACGATCGTTCACCTGACAAGGCCTCACCAACCTTTGTCTCCAACCATCATGTTCACCAACCTCTGTCTCCAACCATCATGTTCCTGATCTGATAAGGCTTCACCAACCTTCGACGATCGTTCACCTGACAAGGCTCACCAACCTTTGTCTTCCACTTTGTCTTCCACCATCACGTTCACCAACCTCTGTCTCCAACCATCATGTTCCTGATCTGATAAGAATTCAGTAACCTTTTTCGGAGGGGTGTTCCTTGAGTACATATCATCCAACTTTCTTGAAACCTCTCGGTGTGACGATTGATCATTGGGTGAACATGGTCTTTGTTGGAAACCACCACTCCTTCTCTCAAAATCCCACTTTCACTGATTGTTCGAGTCCTTGAGTTGATCATCCTGGTTGGAATCACCAATTCTTTGCTGGCACTTCCTGACTTCAAGACACTTACCGATTTCCATACACCACGAACTACCACCTCAATCTCAAAACACTCTGGTTGGTGTGACTTTTCTAATTATTCAAGTACGAAGGAGCCGTGGCCATTGCTGATGGATACAATAATCCATTCAAAGCTTATGAGGTATCGTGATCAAAGGTTCAGGTGATTCATATACCAACTTTCATCTGGATCTCCCGTTTGTTTGATCTGTTGCACCACCATTCATGAGAGAAGCTCTAGACCATGATCTCATTTGACTGACTCCCCAACTTTCATCTGGATCTCCCGTTTGTTAGGTCTGTCGTATTGTTCATTCTGATTGCCTGACCAACTATCGTTTGACATACTCTGATTCTGCAACATTCGGTCTTCCTCTAGCTTCCAAGGCCACACCAACAAAGGGATGAATGAGCTTTAGACCATGATCTCACTTGATTGGCTGACCACCCTTCATCTGAATCACAGGTTCGTTAGACCAGTTGTACTGTTCATTCTGATTGCCTGACCAGCTTGCGTTTGACATACAGCTGAATCCTGATGAAACATAGCTCATTCTTCCATGTGTCTAGATAGGTGATTCTCTGTGGCGTTTATTGGGTGATTCTGATATTTGTCAACGATCATCAAGTGGACTGCTTCATGTGATTCTTGAAAATGGATCGGTTCCCTCGCCACTTCATATGAGGATTCTGAACAGCCATGGTCTATCTTTGTGAGGGGTATTGGCAGGTTGAGGAGTCGGTGTCCTGGTGAAGATATTCCCCAATCTTCTTTTCAGGACTTCCTCCATCCCATTCCTCCAATATCTCAGGTTGAGTGAGAACTGTCGATTCGACCCACTTCATGATAACCGTTCCCTCCCAAAACTAAAAAGCCCAATAAACTCCTCCAGAGGAAGCATCGCATCAACCAGACTCTACTAACATGGACCACAGGACCTAATTTCCTTTATTCGTTGAGTTATCGACGTTTAAAGGAAATTTTTAAAAAAACCTCATTTGGAGCCCATCTGTGTCCAATTTTTCGTAGTGATCTTCAGTTTATAGTGTGGGGCCAAATATCGATATAGCTCCATGAATCTTCAGCAATTCAGTCCATTCTTACAAGCATATGATAGATGTTAATGAGAGGTATCTTTCCATATTCTCAGATCCTGTTTATCTTGACTGTTTGATGAGTTATGTTTACTTTTATGAATTCGCCATTTGGCTGGGGAAATGTGTCCTGTACCGTGAAAATGGTCAGGTGATAGATTACATGATATCATGTGACGTGTGTCGCTTAACAATAAAATAACACTCTACCTCAAACGCGTATTTTCAGACGTTAATAACTTCAAGGACATAAGAAAGGAGAGTACAATATGACTACTCAGTGATTCTCCAAGGTTTCAGCTCTCGAATGGTATACGTTAGAAGTTGATTGGACCACTGGAAGAGTGATTTGTTATGGTGCTTCTTTATGTATGGAGCGCGCGTCATGTGATTTCCTATACTATTGAATGTTACCAACTTTTGACATGGTATGTTTTGTGATTTAAGCCGCTTCGTTCTGTAAACTCACAGCCATATACAGAAAGCATTTGTGTACCATGTGTTGTTCAACTTATCCGTAGATGGTAGCCCAGAAGCTAGAGCAAACTTTGGCAAACATTGATAGAGTGTTTTTCTCAACCTCTCAAGCATATCCTAGCTTTAACCTGTCTTCATACTGTTTGAACCTTAATACATTAGATAACCTATCATCTCCAGCTTTGTATAAGCTCATCCTGATTTGTAAATCGTCCTTCAGCAGCCATGGTATCTGGGCCATAATATCCTCGTATAGCTTGACACTGCTCTTTCCAACACACGGATTTGGTCGAATGATCCTTCTAGGTTCATGAAGTTGACTGGTATAGTTTTAAGAAGACAGGTCGCTCATCATCTTTGAATTAAGCAATGTATTTGTCAAGTTATTCTGAATATTTTGCAGATTTCCTTTCAAGTGTTCAAAACTATTGTAGACCGAAGAAGGTGGTTGATATAACTCAACGTCTCTAGAGGCTTCTAGTGGAGAGTCAGGCGACCCTTCTCTACTGTCACCTCCGGACAATAACCTTCATCTATTCCTGCATAGAATAACATCATAAGATCTCATAGATTTCACATCGTTGATCACGTTTTCGATTGAAAATTTGAAACCATTCGCAGGGGTATCTGCGTCATTGATCCTTTTCTTCCTTGATTCACCAATAATTTTGAAAACATTTCGATCCAGCTCATGGTCAAACCTCGTTTGAAATTCATTTCCTGTCCCATCAAGTACACTTTTCTCCTTAGATGTGAAGTATCGTATATCCCAGTCTGAATCATGGTACATTTTGAAAAAGACCTCTTTTGGATTGACGTGAGCATCATACTTGACATCCAAGTCAATAAAATGATCAAAAAGTGAGCAATAGTTATAGTCAAGAGACCCACAATCTGAGAATAACCAAGTATGTGAAGATTCATTTTTAAAGGAAAGAATGGAGAAGGAGGTAGAGAATGTGGGATCAACGACATATAAATGTTGTAAAACCCAGCCAATATCAATGTATATATGGACTGCTCAGGACAATCAAAAACAAAAGTGACAAACTTGAGCTCCTTGGACATCTCTATAATCTCCTCAAACCACCTTTTAAAAACATCATCGTCAAATAGAAGTTCATAAAGCAGTTCATCGAATCTCATCTCAAGTGCAGGCCCGAGCTTTAGCCGTCAATGCTGATTCCGTTTTAACAAGATCCAATAGTGGCACCTGAAGTAACTCTGGGAGTGCGTTCCGCTCATTATTCTCACTGAAATCATGGGTACCAATACAGGCAGGATATAACTCATCATACCCACTCAATTTCTCAAACCACTTCTCAGATTCACTGAAAAAGTAGTGTTTGAGATTCTTCGGAGGTTGACCGTCGTCACTCAAAGATAATGAACCTCCAAATTGGTCATTGAAGGCATTCTTTATATCATCAGATGTCGTGTTATTGGAGGCTTTGTTTCTGTGAGGAGGTCTGCTATGGAAGATGAAGTAACCGATGTCATCTGCCACTTTGGAGCATACTTCTGGAAAGGCCAATGTGTAGTTTCTGATGGTGTAATACTCAGATATCACGTACAGCCTATTCAAGACTGAACGATGGACCTCAGTGGGGATTGTGGTAAGCTGATCATGAGAAGTTGACATTGATTGAATGTGATTGCTCGACCCTTGGCATGCCTATAAGATATTGCCTGATTGTGGGGAGGTGATCGTTTTTATAGTTGATATGCTCTCATTGTAAGGGCTTCTCACAGTCTCATTCTCTCTCAAGGAGTAAGAATCTTTTGATGATCCACGACCCTTGATATTGGATCAGCTACAGGAGTGCCAACATACAGAAGAAGCTGTAGAATAGTACAAAGTAATTGTCGTGGCCTTTCTCAGGCACAATCGTTTCACTGATCATAAATCATGATACATTCGAGCTGCGTAAGCCCAAGCACGTGACATTTTCATATAAATTAACGCTAGAATTAGGTACGCTTTGTTACTGGAATCTCTATATTTTATACTATGTGTGGAATCATGTGTCTATCACAGGTTTAGCCCGAAGTGTAACACCAGTAGACAATCAGCCAGGAAGATCAGCACCCCACTGATGATGAAACAACACCATAGATATCCATATTCAGCCAGATGACCAGTCAATACTGGTCCAACACATCTAGCGAATGTTTTACCAATATTGACAATCCCCATGACTTTAGTCAGCTCTTCTTTAGCCACTAGGTTACTGAGGATGACTTGTCTTGGTACAACGTCCATTGCACTTGTGGAGTAGAACAGAATGGTTGTGATGGAGGACAGTATTAGATTTGGCATCAATGGGATCAAAGTCAAGAATATTGCACTTGGGATCTGTACAACTAGTGTTGCTTTGATTGGACCGATCCTCTTTGTGATTATTGATGATGGGATTGCAGATATTGAGTTGAAGATGTTTGTCCAGAAGAATAACATACCCAAGGCAGCTGCACTCATCAAATATTCCACTTTGAAGTAATAAACCACCCAGGAGGTTGGCATGACACCGGATCCTAAAGAGTCTAGCATGAAGACACTAAGTAATCTGATCACTATAGGGAAAGTCTTGTTGGATACTTTACGATTATCTTGTTCCTCCTCATCCTCATTTCCTAGTATACTAGGTTGTATTTCACAATCGTCACTCAATCGAAGCATTATAATCAACTTCAGAGCTCCAATGATAGAGTATAGATAAAACGAAGCCCTATAAGCATCAACAACATCAAAATCGTAATTATCAACCAACACAGTGACCGCAACACCGGTGAAGAGAGATCCTACTGCACTTCCAGCAGTCGCTGTTAGCATTTGTATGGAGAATACATCGGGTCTATCCTCCAATGGAGTCAAATGCGCCATTGTGCTTCCCTCGATGGCTCTAAAAGGCCCAACGTCATCACCACTTGGTGAAATTACACCGAAAACACTGGCTATGACCAATACCAGAAAGGACGAACTCGTAGCAAACACCAGTCCAGAAAAGACCATCAGCACACACCCAATGATCATCACTAGTCGCCTCCCCATCCTGTCAGCGTACCACGTCAGCACCATCGAAATCAGCGTGTCGCCAATCAGAGTCAACGCCATGAAGTAGCCGATTCTGTCTTCTGAGATTCCCAGAGACTTCAATAAGAGCGTCAAAACCATGGTTGAGGAGCCATAAGCAAACTGGCGAAAGAAAGTCGACGCCCAGAGAAGCTTGATATCGCTGTGAGCCATGAGAAACGTCCTGATCATCCTTTGCGGTGGGATTCTTGTAGGGCTTTCTGTGTGGGTGGTGGTTGTTTAGGCTAAAATTTTCCCGTATTCTTCAAGCTGCAACAATGAAGAACTAACCAAAAGAGATCAGGAGAAAGAAGAATGAACAAATACGATGGGATTTACAGAAAAGAAGAGGAAGAGGCGTCTGTGAAGGGCTTCAGGTCCTCGAGGACAAAGAGATTCAACTTCGCTGAGCAGACCAAAGCAGAATTCCAAGACGAGGAAGATCTGGATAATGAACTGCGACATCTGATATTGACTCCAAATTACAAGAATCTTTGCTCTGCTTTAGACCTTGAGCTGGAATCATTCGAAAAAGATGATGTTGGAACTGCTCCCATCGCAAATTTCAGAAAGATCAAGAAGAAACGAGTCAGGTTATCCTACGAAGACGTTGATAATGTGGATGAGGTCATATCAGAGCCAAAACTATCAATAAGTTTGAAGAAAGTGGACTCAAACATGAAGTTCATCAAATCCATCAACAAGAACGACGCCATCTACACAAATTTCATCAAGTCAACTACAATCCCTCAAATTATCCCCAAACCATCCAAGATCCCAGAAAGCTATACGCCAAAGCGTCAGATCACTACCAATTCAAATGATATACTATCCTCCGAAACTGCCTCAATGTTACTGAAATCAAGATTTACATCAACTCCTACACCCGCAGCAACATCTAACGTCACCACGAACAGAAGGACAATCACCAAGATCACTGTTGATCCTCTATTGAAAACAAGGTTAGGTATTTGAAATTCTTTCCTTGAAATTGTCCCATATCCCATGATCATATATATTGTCCAAAGATTCCATGCTCTTGACTCCCATCAGCTGAGTTCTATCCACATCTTTCACTTTGTTGTCTCTGACGTTTGAACTTACAAAGACGTCTTCGTTTGGCAAATATTCAAAATACTCATGGTTGTTCTGGAATAAGGATCCAACTTCGATCAAATACTCAAACGTCGACCACTTCAACATTTCATTGGTTGTCATTCCAAGATAAACTAACTTAAAGTTCTCATAAGTGAACCAAATCACCAATAAATCAAACGACAAGAGCAATATGCCAAACAATACCTCATCAAAACAGTCAACTCTGAAATCATCAACATACAGATCTGAGATCAACTCACCCACCATCACCAGAGCATATGTCAACACCGCCACATTCAACACCAAGAATGAATAAAAGTATCGATAGTTGCCCTTCCCTATACAATTGTTCAGCCAGATGCAATGATGATCAAACAGCTCAACGCAGCAATCACATTCTTTACAGTGTTTTGATCTTGCTGGCTTGATGATCTTGCAAGTTGTGCATTGCTCGCCTTTATAGAATATCAGATTATCATATTCGTACTTGTGTACCATCGATTGTGTGTCCTTTGTTATCGTTCTTGGCCTGATAAAGACGCTAAGTAGGAACGAAGTGGCTAATAGTACTAGTAGGAAATTGTAAGTGAGTGGAGAAGGATCCCTGATTTTGTGATATATCTTGGAGTAGAAGAACTCCACCATCCTGAGATATAATATCGAGTAGAACAACGGTATCAGCCATCCCTTGACAACGTTGAGTATTCTAAAAAGCCTCCCATTGAAGTAGATTGATTCCAATTGTACCAGTCTTGCTTGAGCTCTATTGTACCAGCTGATGACGGTTTTCTGCCGTTTGAAAGAGTGGTGCACAATCAGCAGCACTGGAATAGGCGATAGCAGAAACAGCAGTAGCTTCAAGTCCACCATTCTTTCTTTTTTCCTGCTTTTTATCTTCAGCTTCTCATTCTGCTTGTTCAGCGAGGCTAAAACCAGCTGTCAAAAATTCTTAGAAAAAAGTAATGAATTTCCAAAGCACACTGCCAGACAGAATCATTCTCCACTCAAAATTGTTATTAAACCACTTCCAAAGATGGATCAGAGCAAATATAATGAAAGTTCAACACTGAAAGAGTCAATCTCTCGAAAATTGAGCGATTTCATTGGGAAATTGGGCTTCATTTATGAGATGTACGTATCATCCACAGGCGTTTTCCCCCCCATAAACCACGAGAAGAACTAACAGTGGACAAAAGACAGGATAAAGAGTTCTGGTACCTCAACATAGCAAAACTGAACAGATCTGACCTTGAGTGTGTCAATGAGGATTTCACCAAGCGAATCGGTGAAGAATTCATTGAGTTGGGACTAAATCAAGGAAATTCGTTTGAGGAGTCCAATGAATTGACCGTCGAGCTATACAAGTTCAACCAAACATTGACGCGGTTGCTGAACAAGAACAACGACATCATCTACAAGACAATCACTGTGGACTCGATACCGGCATCCTCGTCGTCTTCAGTCTCGACCCCACCCTCCGCACATTCAAATAACTACAGCATACCCAATAATAACAACAATATAGTCATCACCAATAGGCTGGATTCAAATCTCATCGTAAAAACATTAATAAAACTGCTGATTACAAAGCTGACAAAGCTTCAAAAACTATTGCACACGACAATAACGCAGATGGAAACCAGATTGATTGAGGATGTCCTAGTCAAGAACATCTCAAGCAGAGTTTTGAAACCATATCATAATCTATTGATAGCAAGAGCACAATCACTTCTATTCAAAATGATATAGGAGCTCTCGCTGTACCATCACTTTCTAGTTGTTTCTTCATTCCATTCATTCTTCAATTCCCGAATTAGTGATAATCTCATGCTAGATAATCCCATGCTTTCCTCCATACTGAATAGAGTTGTTAGTACATGCTTCGAATCTCATTGCCCTTCGTAGAATCACTTACGAATCCCTGCAAACTTTCTACCAATCATCTTCCCTATCAGTGGGAGTATCACTATGCTGACAAGGGTCGACAGCTGCTGGAGAGATTCCTCCCATTGTAATTGTGCGTTGATCAAGGCCAAATCTGAATCGATTGACTCCTCATCTGACGAGTAATCTTCATACTCCTCTCCTTCTTGTGGGACTTCCACACCGTGTGCAAAGTCTGTGATCCCCTCTGGACTGAATGCCTCCTCCTCGAAAAAGTCACTCATCTTTTCGACGGATCCAACAGCTCAAAGTGAAGGCAAAAGGCTCGAAGCTGTGCGGTTTTGTTATTTCTGTGAAAAGAATAAAATCGAGAAACGTGAAATAAAATAAAAAAAAGAGCCGCATCCAGGATCGAATGGCTTATGTAATGATGATATAATCAAAAATGAAAAATTAATTTTTTTTTACTGGGAAAGCTCATCGTTGAATTCAGCTTCTTTTTGGCACCTGCTTGGACGCCCTTATATGAACATACTCAGGAGATTCTTGAAGCCGAAGATGTCCACCACTCCTGACCTATCAGCATTCAACATCGTCAAAGAAGGGAAAGCGGAGATTCTTTTCCCGATCAAGGAAGACGTCTTTTATAACCCTGTCCAACAATTCAATAGAGACTTAAGTGTTACTGCAATTAGAGCTTGGTCAAATATATACGGAACCAAACTGATAAACAAATCAGTCACATCCAAGAAGAGGAAACTAGACTCGAATGATGAACCTCAAGAGAAACAACAAGAAGAACCAGCCCCAAAAGAAATCAAACCATACATCTCAATCCTTGAAGCACTATCAGCAACTGGGTTACGTGCAATCAGATACGCTAAAGAAATCCCCCACGTCAAGAAGATAGTGGCTAACGATTTCTTAGAAGAGGCTGTCAAATCCATCAACAGAAACATTGAGCACAATTCCGTGGGTGATGTCCTAGTAGCTAATAAAGGTGATGCCAATGCTTTCATGTATGAATCCAAATCCAACAACAAATTCTTCAATGTCATTGATCTTGATCCATATGGAACTGCAACCCCTTTCATTGATGCTGCCATTCAGAACCTAAGTAATGATGGTCTGCTCTTAGTCACATGTACGGATCTTGCTGTGTTAGCCGGTGGTGGGTATCCTGAAAAATGTTATGCTTTATATGGAGGTTCTACTTTGATAAATCATGATGCCTCCCATGAAGCTGCTTTGAGATTGGTGTTAGGTATGATAGGAGCAACTGCTGCTAAATACAAAAAGACCATCGAGCCGGTTTTGTCCTTAAGTATTGATTTCTATGTTAGACTATTCATCAGAGTTAGAACTTCCCCAATTGAAGTGAAGAAACTAGCATCCAAGACATCAGTTCAGTACGTTTGTTCTGGATGTGCTTCCATCCATGATCAGCCATTGGGCAAAGTTACTGAAAGGGATAATGGAAGTTTGAAGTTCGGGCTAGCGAACTCTTCTGCCAACATTGGCCCATTTTGTTCATTCTGTGGATATGCTCAACATGTTGCTGGCCCAATGTATAATGGTCCACTACACAACAATGATTTCTTGGATGAGATTCTTAGAATAAATTCAGAAGAATTGGATGATGAGACATATAAAACTAGAAAGAGAATTGAAGGTATGGTCACATTAGCTAGAAATGAAATTCCAACCCAGTTCTACTTCAAACCTGAGAAAATTGCCTCAGTTTTGAAATGTCAAGTTCCACCACTAAAACTCATTATTTCAGCTCTAGGTAATCTTGGATATGATGCCTCGTTGACACATGCAACCCCATCAGCTATCAAGACTGATGCATCCTGGGATGTTTTATGGGCGATTTTCAAAGAATACGTCAAATCACAATCTCCTGTGAAATTGGAGAAATTTAGTGAGACTCAAGCAGGATATAAGATCTTGACTAATGAAAACATCAAATTGGATAAGGATATCTCGTTTGAGAAGAACGAATTGAGTGGGAAAATCGAAAAGTTAAGAAGATTGAAGATTGTGAGATATCAAGAGAATCCAACAAAAGGTTGGGGTCCAAAGGCCAAACCTCAATGATAATCATTGATGTATAGATAATTGAGACGCTGTTAAACTCTTAGACTTCGTAGTGGTACAAGTGAATTTTCATGTTTATAATTTCACTAGTATATATATAAAATCCTCTTTCGAGGCATCAAAGGATATCTGGAATACAATAACATCCTAAATTGAAGAAAAACGTAATGAAGAAAGGATCCAACTGGACAGATGGTGGTTTAAGCATGACGCTCGAGAATCTATGAATCTAACCACCATAAACTCCAGAGAAAAGAGTTCTAATTTCATCATTGTTATAACCACTGTAAAGCGCCAATTGTAACATAATTCTTGATTTCTGAGGATTCAAATAACCAGAAGCGATAGAATAATCACTGGCATCAGCAGTACCGACAGTACCATCAGCAGGTCTTCTAGAACGGACAATTGGGATCCCATATTTAGCAACTAGTTCTTCGTTGACGGCATCAGCCTCAGTGGTCCAAGATCCAGCACCAGTACCAGCTAAAACTAAACCTTTAGCACCTAGTTCTTCAACGGCAATTCTTGCCATCTCAGGATTCAAATCTTGATAACCGTAAAGGATTATCACTTCTGGGATATCAGAGGCATCAGTAACATTTGAAAGGTCAAAATAATGATATCCTTTTGGTCTTACTGGTTCATAATAGAATTCAATATCATTATCAACAAAAGCACCAAGGAATCCTTGTTCGGTAGCTTTGAAAGTGTCCATTGTATTAGCATTTGTTTTTGTTGACCAGAAACCTGAAGCAATTCTATCATTCATTGTGATCAAGGTACCTCTCCCCTTTGCTTCATCTGAGCTGGCTATTGAAACGGCTTGAAATAGATTCATTGGACCATCAGCAGAAGTTGCGGTGGCAGGTCTCATGGCACCAACAACACACACTGGTTTCTCAGATTTGATAGTCAGATCTAGGAAAAATGCAGTTTCTTCCAAAGTATCTGTACCATGAGTAATGACAACACCATCATACTCATCAGAATCCAAAGTATCAGTAATGTTTCTGTACAGTGGGATCAATTCTTCATAAGTGATTAAATTCGAACCAACATTTGAGATTTGTAGATAATCCAAGTTGGCAACCTCAGCTAGTTCAGGAACGGCATCAATCAAGTCGCTAACGGTTAGCCCAATGGAATAGCCAGCAGTCTGTGAGCCTGAAGTACCCTTGGATGCAATAGTACCACCTGTCCCGAAGATTTTAACTGTTGGTAATGCATTGTAAGTCGATTCGTCAATGTCTCTCTCAAGAAGCTCAATTGGAGCAGTGTTGGCTATTGTGAGAAAGATGGAGGCTATGATTGGGCGAGAGAGACGCATTGTGATTTGTATAAGACCCTGAATAGTTGAAACTTGAGAAATGTTTGAAATGAATTGAAATTGGATTTACAGGGCACATATATACCTTTTGCACAATACGCCAGATATGGATTTGATTATCGGTTGGGATAGCACCTCATGGCTGGAGATCACAGTCAGAGAAAGGCCAATCGTTTAAGGTAACCTATGCAGGACCTGTGTAACCCTTTTAGGCTGATCAGATATACCACATGGGAAAGGACCACCACAATACATCTTGGCCCTCATCCAAAGAGTCATAATTGCATGCATCAGGGGAATACCAAGAGCCTGGAAGCTGCACTGATTGAAACAGAGCGACGGACTGATTGTTGAAAGCGCAGTGATTGGCCTATTAGAATGTGGACTTCTTGCCTGATTCGGATAATTGATTGCTTGGACAAGAAGGGAAAGAATTGCGCTTTCCCTATTCAACTACAGGCTGCAGTCAGGGAAGTTTGTTCCTGGACGGTCTTCCTCGGCAGTCCTTTCCCTCCTTCCCTCCCTCAGCATCTGATTAATTATGGTGGCTATCAGCAGCTGCCTGCTGGTCACTCAGATGGAGATTAACTGAAGGAAGCTACAAATACCAACTCTCGGATTATCTCAATAGCGGAACAATTGCGAAAATTTTATGGAAGACGAAAAAGAAACAGCACATTCAAATCAGTATCAGAACCAAATTCAGAGCTCATAGCACAATTTTTAGTTCTCTCATTGCTTCATCCTCATCAATCCCAGCTTCTCCTTCCCATTCATCACAGCCAAAGTGAACTTCTCTGTTTCGTCTTGTCTCATCAAAAACCATTAATCAATCCAAACCATGAGCGTCGCAAGCGATTCAGAACCCCATCAAATTACATCAGATGAGAATCCAGATGATCAGAAGATCAAAGTTAAGTTCACAGGTGTTAGCACAACGGTATATTTCAATATGAAACAGACTCAAAAACTAGGGGCTTGTATCAAAGCATTTGCTCAGAGGGCCAACTATGGAGATAAACCAGATGTATTGCGGTTTTTCTTTGATGGAAAACGTATCCATAGTAAAACTAGGGCTCACGAAATTGGTCTTTTCAACGGTTCTGAGGTTGAAGTAAACGCTGGAACGGATGGTGGGTCAAAAGTCTAGATGTGGCCTCTCGTTTTTCTTTCTTTGTTCTCATTATCCATACTAACCTCACTCATTCCAATCACTTGGTGAGTGCTTCATAAACTGACTTGACTATCGTCATATAGTGGTTGGTTTTGTGTGTTTTCATTTTCCATATTCATGCATTTCTGTTGTCATCCTTATATGTTGAAGTTTTTGTTCAAAAAGCTTACACTTTCAAACGTTCTTGTTGATCAAAGGGACTAAACACATTTCACTGTGGGCTCTAATCTTCTTGGGTTGCCTATCATCAAATTACCAATAACTATCCACCATCAGTTGTAATCAGTGGTGTGCTCTAGAAAATTAAAGTCCATACTGAGAAATGTTGAATCCTTCGAATGGATCATCGGAATTGAGGTCATTTGGCTGAAGATTACAATGATTCTTGTGGTTACAGATTTAGGCCGACATAGGTATATTTATTTACCTTTTGCTGAAATCAACAGTTGTTGTCGACGGCTTAATACAAAATAACTATGATATGATGGCATCAATACAATATTTTGGAGGTTTCATACTGGCAGAGTCAAGAACTGGGCTAAAGAAAAAAAAATAACACAACACGTTTTTACCCAGCTTTAAGAGACTACAACATGAAATGACATTCTGGCTGCAATTGCTTAATTGAAAATATTAACAAACTGATTTGACGGCATAGAACTATACGGTCTAGCTATCTTCAGTCACTTAATTACAGCTTGGTTCAGCCCACCCAAAGTTAATCCTCGGAAGACATGGACTTCGGTACGCGAGGGCATACAACTAGGATACCATAAGTCCTTCTTTAGCTTTGAAGCAAGCATTGATGTTCGATTAGTTCTGGTGACAGGATGGGGTATGACTTTCTTCATATTGATATTGAGATCTCTATTGATACATGATGATGATAGCATATAAATATAACTAGTGCTAATTAGTAGTACGTACAGCTAGTGAGCGTCATATAATATAAATATGTAATTGACGACGTAGCTTATCAATCGATCATAATCTCGATCCCTTATATGCACAGTATGACCATTGATTATCAATATACTTGTAATTTGAATAATTGCATATTACTTGTCTGAGTATTAATGGAATCTATCTAATTTGAAGGAAAAGTTCTGAATAGTACCACTACGTCGACGGGACAATCAACAGAGGCCTGAACAGATCCTCATGGACGACTTCATAAGCGGAATCTCCTATACACATTCGAAGACCTTCACCATCTCCACAACACAATATCAACAGCAACAGTGATATCAACAGCAGCAACGATGCCAGCGGCAATGAGGCATAGAGGCTGGAAGTCCTTGGGCTGAATTTCCTCAATGCTAGACAGCATCTAGCTCTGGCATCTTGCAGAGATTTAGTCCTCTTCCCGCCTTTATATTATGGTCTAATATGTTTCAAAAAGGCGTTCGATCACCATACACCATTGCAGCCATTGGCTCATGTCGCAGATCAGATCCAACAAATCATCATGCCTTCCTCCTCTGAACATTTTATCGCCTGGATTTGGTGTCTTGTTGCTTTAGTAGTTGATAGACTGATATTGGTTAGATGGATCGTGACTTATCAGACCACCGCTGCTATTGTCAGAGTTCTATCCATGACTTTACTTCTGATACTATGGAACAGGCTGCTTTGGATATCCTCAGTCCGGAAATTGGATTATACTCATTGCATACTTGGATTCTGATCTCGTGTATCTTGACAGGTGCTTATATCCTGCAGTATTTTGTCACTAGTAATCTGGATTTGAAGAATGATCGGAAACCAAGAAGGGTTGACTATTATAACATCATGGTTTATGCCGTTGTGCCCGTTGGGCTTGCTAGTTTTGTCTCCATGATTGGTCTTCTGTTGATTTCAAGATTGGATATTGATAGAAGGGAGGACGACTTGCTTACCGAACTATTGAATCTTCCCGAATTAAGAGCTTATTGAAAAGTGTGCCAAGTGCTAATGTGCAGTGTTGTATCCCATGTTGAGAATGTCATCAAAGTGTTCACTCTACACTGCGTGTAACTTAAATCGGTGGTGATAGAAAGATATGTGCTTAGGTTCTACGTTCTGATCCAGCTTGCGGCGGTACATGTGATACCCTCTACAAACTTCCACTCGTCATAGATGTGTACATGCTTTGAAAAGTCTGTGATTTTTAGTGGGACATCTCAGCTTGAGTAGATGTAATTTTGCTATCTTAAAATTCAGCAGCTTCCTAATAATCCATGATATAATAAGTACAATCTTTAATGTGATATTGGACTGGCCAATTAGTACCAATGTTCGACAATGTATAAATACTCATAGGAGACACTTGATTCTTGATGATTTTGGTGTATAACCCATAAGCATATGCATCGCTGTCTGGAGTATCAACTCGAGGGGCCTTTACGAGCTGTTAACTAGAATCGATGATGTATGTGGGATAAGTTCTGAGCCAGCTCCGCAAGCTGGACGTGTACTCATGAGTTACTACCAATGGAGCATACATCTAGGTCCGTGTATCAATCAATGAAGAAGTCTCGTTATAGGAGCTTCTTGTATTCAACTGACGTTTTAGTCCAAAACTGTCATTTGGTCCGAAACTCGTTCCCACAGTTACTAATTTTCAAGAATTTGACACAAAAATGGAAACCTTAAAAAGTGAGCCATTCTTCACACACAAATTATCCTCAGAATCTCACAACAATGTAGCTATTTAAGCTGAATTAATCCTGATTCAGTATCTCTCACTGTAGACACATCTCTGCGTTCATATACTATAGCAAGATCCAGAAATGAACCCTTCTCTTTAGAAGCACAACGACCAAATTTCAAACCATTTCCACAAATCCAAACTCTAATTGTAGTATCAATCGCGTATGACAGGTAGGACCACAAACACAAATAAACGAAATCCTTTTCGTTTGTTTCTGCGAGCAATTTTCATGACCAATGATCTGTCTTCTTTTCTATGATAGACCTCAGAGTCCTTTCTGTGTATCAACAACATCTGCCCAGTTCCCACCACTACCTATAGATTCAGCTGCTGATACCTGGTCAGGTGAGTTCTGAGAACATATATCCTTTTCAATCCCATTCCAAGAGCTATACTAACGTCCATGCTATGGCAGACATTTCAGTTGAATTTGTGTTTCATCATCACTTCAGTCATCATTGGTGTCATGTTGCTTTTTGTTGAGGTGTGATTCCTGTTTACCATACACAATTGATGAAGTTCCTTTTCCCCAGAAGCCCCTGTTTGATCGGTTTCCCCACCATTGCATCACCACGAGATTATCAGCTGTTCGAATTGTTCATATTTGATGGTAGGATTGGTCAACCTCACCGGATCTCTTGACGTTCATCAGTGTGACAATCTTCAGGCTTCTTGGGACTTCATTGGGACTGCTGCAGCATCAAGAACTGCTTGGATTGGAGTTTCTGTTTGATTAGTGTTTCCCCAACGCTAATACCGACGCTAGCTTGTTCTTTGGATCGTTCATTAGAGCCCTCCCCAGCAGACATTTGACATTCACTGTTCGAGCAGCATTCAATCAGATCTATCTCCCTCCATGAACATAATACCCACCCTTTTCACTCCCATTCCAGTTCCAGGAATCACACCAACATTCATTATAAGCCGTTTGATTCAACTGAATTGGGATTACTTCATTCATCATTGTCATTCTATTGTATGGATCTATTTGATTCTTCCTGTGCTCCATTTCAACAAAGGTTTTATGCAGTTCCATTCTTCCAAAAGCACCTGTTTGATTGGCTTCCCCACCATTTCATCACCACGAGATTATCAACTGTACGGATTGTTCATATTTGAAGGTAGGCCTGGTGATCCTCACCCAAGAACTTGACATTCATCAGTGTGACAATCTTCAGACTTCTTGGAACTGCCTTTTTGAAACTTCATTGGAATTCTTGCACCATCGAAAATAGCATAGTTCTGCACTTCATCTTTGATTAGTGTTTCCCCAGCTCTGACACCAGTGTTAGTTTGTTCGTTGAGACCTTCCCCAGCAAAACATTTGACATTCACTGTTCAAACAACATTCAGTCCACAAGAGTATTGAGAATGGGAGTCACTAACCAATCGTTATCATTCTGAGTCTAACCAAGGTTCTGTTTTGGCCCGTTCTGTTGGCTTGGTTAGGTCTGGATCATCCCCCACCCAGAATTGATTGTGAATGTTGAAGGTTCTTAAGTGAATCTTGAAACGGATTGTTTCTCTCCCCAAAACTTCCTATATGGGATCCCTAAGCTTTCATCATATTCCATCAAGTCGATTTCTGGAGAGCTACCTGACGATGTGCACTAGCTGGATTTCAAATTTGGTTGTTTCACGTTTGAAGGTCTTCCCCAATCTTCACTCTGGAACTTCCTTGTTCATTCCAATCTGCCATCTTTGGACCTCTTTCAGTGACACAGGGTGGGAAGTGACAATGATGTCTGTTTGATGTCACTGCAGCAACGATTTTACAAGGTTACCCCATCAACCAAGATCCATCTTTCCCCCAAACATAATTCTCATTTTGCTCATCATCAAAAACAAACATCCCCAGAAACCTGATCAGAGGCAGCGGACGGGACAGCAGAACATACTAACAAGCATCACAGGACCTGATTTCCTTTATTCGTTGAGTTATCGACGTTTAAAGGAAATTTTTTAAAAAAACTCATTTGGAGCCCATCCGTGTCCGATTTTTCGTAGTGATCTGCAGTTTATAGTGTGGGGCCAAATATCGATCTAGCTCCATGAATCTTCAGCAATTCAGTCCATTATTACAAGCATACGATAGTCGTTCATGAGAGGTATCTTCCCATATTCTTAGATCCTATTTATCTTGACTGTTTGATGAGTTATGTTTACTTCTATGAATTTGCCATTTGGCTGGGGGAAAATGTGTCCTGTACCGTGAAAATGGTCAGGTGATAGATCACATGATATCATGTGACGTGTGTCGCTTAACAATAAAATAGCACTCTACCTCAAACGCGGAATTTGAAATGCTAATAACTTTTTCAGTCGAATGTAATATACAGTGTTCTGAGTATTGATAGTTTTTCTTAGGTCTGAGGTTTTGATATGTTGTGTCAGATTCCATTTTGGACCACAGGATACTGAGTTATTGAGGAAAGTCCTTATGTATGCGTTACGTAATTATTTTCTACAACTATAAGCTCTAGTCGGAGATACACGGCGTTTCCACGGATTTCACAGAAAAGAGTCATAGAACAGCAAAGAGTTCTTCTTTATACAGACCATTAAGAAATGGAGCACTGAGAAGCCGTGATAGACCATTACGCCATGCCATCCTCACACAAGCTCGATCTGTTCAGCGTTCAGCGTCCAGCGCTGGCTTTCATAAGCAGGCCCAAGCCGTCATACAAGAAGGAGGTTGAATTAGACATCACCGACCCTTTCCAGCAGAAGGAAGTGATTGGTTCAAGTTCAGCAGTCATCTCAGAGTTCAATCTGCACCATCATCAGCAACAACAACAACAGCAACAACGTGCAGATATCCTTGACAATGAAGCACAGCAGTCTTCCTCAAGTTCAGTAGGAGATTTGGCTGAGATCCCTGATGGAGGATTAGAAGCTTATCTTGTGGTCTTTGGGGGATTCTGCTCTACGTTTGTAGTGTTTGGGTTCTTCAACACCATTGGTGCAGTCCAGACATACTTGACAGAGAATACACTGAAAGAGTATAGCATCAGTAGTGTTGGTTGGATGTTTTCCACTTACTCATGCTGTGTATTTGGTGGGTCCATTATATCTGGTCCTCTGTTTGATTTTAAAGGTGCTAGAATCCCAATGGTTTTGGGAAGTGTGATGATTGTTGTTGGATTCTTCACTGCTGCTGAATGTACGACCATATATCAATTTGTTTTGTCTTTTGGAATAGCGTTGGGATTGGGTTCCTCTGCAATTTTCACAGCTTGTATGGGTGCTGCTTCTCAATGGTTCGATAAGAAGAAAGCCAGCGCATTAGGTGTCACTTTAGTAGGTGGTGGTCTTGGTGGTGTTGTTTTGCCGTTGATATTGAGAAGTTCATTGCCTAGTATTGGATTCCAATGGAGTATGAGAATCTTTGGTTTTATTAGTATTTTGTTGTTGGGATGCGGTTGCTTGTTGGTTAAGCATAGAGTTACTGAGGAAAATCATTCAAAAGACATCAAGAGTATACTTAGAAACTCTTTTGTCATTAAGGATTTATTCACCGATAAAGTTTATGCCTCCTATGCTGTTTCATTATTCTTGGCCGAGTTCTCATATATCCTTGTCACAACATATATCACCTCATACGTCGTTCATAACGGATACAGTCAATCTGATGCCTTTTTGGTTCTTATTACTTTGAATTCCGTCAGTATTCTGGGCCGTTATGTCCCCAACTACTTTGGTGATATCTTGGGTTCGTTCAACATGATGTGCGTGACATCAATCTTCACCACTCTCTTCATTTTTATCCTATGGTATCCTTTTGGAAAATCATTGGCTGTGATGTATGGTTTCGCTGCTATGCAAGGGTTTTTCGCATTGGCTGTGATTGCATTGGCTCCAGTTTGTTGTGCTAGAATCAGCAAAATTGAGGATTTCGGTAGAAGGTATGGGACGGTTTATTTCTTGGTGTCATTTGGGAATTTGATCTCTCTGCCAATTGGTGGTGCTATCATTGGAGATGATGGGAAAGGTTATGATAACCTTGTGTTGCTTGCTTGTTGTCTGCAGGCAGCCTCTTGTTTCTTTTGGTGTGTTACAAGATGTTTAGCTGTCGGGTTTGATCTAAGGCAGAAGTATTGAGGTGGATATATGGAGGTTGTTTTTCTTCTTCTCATACTTGTACTACATGTGTCTGTATATGAGATTAACCGCCAATCGAGCAAAGTCAGTAGAGGATTCAATAGGCATGAAGGATTGAAAGGAAGAGAGATCGTTGCTAATTGCCTTTTGAACTACTGCGATGTCGCTACAGCTTGTAATGTGTCCAAACAAATGAGATTGAACCAAAACTATACAAACAAACAAATCAATGACAACAACCATACCTAACGAAGACCCTAATCAATCGTGGAAACGGCGAGAGTCGAACTCGCATCTCTGTATCAGAGACCAGCGTACTCATGGGGTTTATGAGAGCACAACGTCAGAATCAACCATCTTTTGGGTATCATCTATCAATTGACTGACAAAACAACCTGAAGCTGGCGCCTTTACCGCTCGGCCACATTCCCTTGAAGAAAGAATAGTATCATGGTGTGCTATCGTTGTTGATGACAATGGGGACTGATTTCAATGGAGTCACTCATGTCAATCCACATGAAGGTTGTGATGGAGCAACGAAACTGAATAAAAGAGCTTCTTGAGCTGATTATGCTTGAATGGAATAAGGAAGTTGGAAAGAGAGGAGAGCAGTTTCAAGGGAGGTCGATCGTTTATATACTTTTCGAAAAATATGGGATTCGATGAGGTGAACACAAAAACCATGAATTGTGCAATCACATTCAATCCACCAACAAGCTACGGCGCTGTGTTCACACTGATCTCCTCTTCATTTCTACACCAAACATGTCCCATGCGCTGTATCAATCCTTCTAAACGCTGTTTTTTTTATACGTTGTTGTTGCTGCTGACTATCCTCAAATCAGAAGTACAAATGAAATACACACAATATCCGTCTATTCGTCCTTGATCTTACATCCAATTGGCGCTTTCACTCTGAAATGATACTCACACTTCTCTGGCTCACTAACGCCGATCAGCTCAGCCTGTGAGCCACAAGTGATTGTAACAACACCGCTTCTCAAAGGCCCATTCCAGCATCTAGCACCGTTGGAGTAGTGTAATCTCCATAATAGACTATCATCATCTCCTTCGATCTCTTCGACTTCGTAATGATCAAACGATCCAATCTTAACATTGTGATTGTTTTGACCCTTTTGATGAATCTCTTTCAGATATGTGACTTCATAGTCGTACTCTCCAATTTTACCATTCAATGTGATTTCTTCCAATGGTCTCAAGATGTCTTGGGGTCCTAGATCTCTTGATAGATCTGCTTCCAATTTATCAACATTGTCCTGAGCTTCTTTCAAGTTCTTTTTCAATTCCTCAACAAGGGCAAAGTTCTCAGGTTTAGTTGATAATACTCTTGATGGTTTTTGAACTGGTGATACTCCCAAGAAGTCCGCAACCAAGCGTCTAAATTTCAGCCTGATTTTATCAAAGATTGACAGTTTATTTTCAATTTCAACTAGATTTGCTTGAAAAGAAAGTTGTTCTTCAACTTCCTTAGCATTATGTTTATCTTCTTTGTCTTTTGCTTTAAGAACCAATGCACCAAGTTTTGTGAATTCTGATTCAACATGTTGCAGGAAATCAGATGGGATCTTATTTTGAGGCTTATTGACAGCATAGTCTTGATACTGACGAACAGATTCTTTAACGTTTGGATCATTGAAATTTGGATTATAGTTTTCAATCAAGTAACCCAAGATGGTTTCTAGGTCGCTAATTCTTTCATTGATGACGTTGTTTCTTTGCAATGAGCTTTTAACCGTCTCGAGGTTTTTATCAATGTTCTCTTTGAGTGGGCCAAGCGATCTTTCATCAAGTTCTCGGAACACTTGTTTTTGGATCTTTTCGATATCCAGATCAGTTTCTTGATCATAATCATCTTTGAAGTTATCGAGATGGGCATCATATCTTTGAATGGTCAATCTCACAGCAGCATCATTCAAATTCTCATTGAATGTATCTTTCAATGTCTTCAAGATTGAATTCAGAGTATCCAAGTTCTTCTTCGATTGTATAAAGATGTTATATTTGTCAAAGATGTAGACCCTCAATGGATTCAAAGTTTTTTCGACTTTTTTATCATGTTGTTTGTTCACTTCTGATTTTTCTATTTCTCTAGCTTCTGCTTCATGTTTAGCTAACTCGTTGCTTGTGAAATCAACAACAGCTTTCAATGCTTTCAGTTCGTCTTCCAATTTCGATCTTAATCTGTCAGCTGCACGAACAGTCTTTATAGCTTTATCAACACCAATCTTGTAAGAATTTCTCTTCAACTTCAGCTCTTTTTCAAACTGTTGGTGTATTTCAACACATCTATTTGGACAATCAACAGGGGTATTCCATTCGTCAGACCCATCACAGCATTGTTCATAATCACATTTCCCATCGTTGACCAATGATCCTTTGATGTAACTTGGAACATGACCTTTGTTCTCACAGTAGAAAGAGGTTTGGGGACACGCATGAGTGCCCGGTTCATCACTGCCATCGGGACAGTCGCAGTAATCGTCATTGACCTGGTTGAAGTCGAGTATTATCTCTGGGTTGGTGAGACATGCCCATTTGTTGTTGGCATCAGGGACGTATTTGGCCTGGTCTTGTGGAGACACCCCGACGATGTGGGAAAGACAGGCAGGTGAGAGCCACAGCAATGTGGATCCAATTGTGAGGTATTTCATTATACACTCAAATAATAATACGCCAATTAAATATGGAAAAGAAAGAGTTGAAGTTCAAATTTGACAGCACAGCGAATTTTGTCGGGTTTAAAAGTTCCAACCTCGAAGAACGAAGTGGGCAGACACCCAAATGGCTATTTACGAAAAGTTTGTAGAGGTTTTGTGGTTTTTGAAAAGGTAATCAGCTGAATTGGTATGATAAAACTATGCACAGCAACTCTGGGCTCAATAGGAGCTACAATGGCTAAGTTATAACTGGAAAGATGTTTTCAGATGTGTCAAGAGCGAAGAGGGAAAGGTTATGCGCCCTGTTCGATGGATGCCTCGGTGAGTTTCAAAGACTGCGAGACTTCTACAAAAACCCAAGAGTACTGAGCTTCTACAAACACCAATATTCACTGCCAGTAGTCCAATACCACTAAACTATAGCTAATTACCTTCAAATAGCGAGAATGGTTTATATAGCATCGGATTTCCGAGGGTCCATCTCCTCGGTATTTACCTCTTTAGGTAATTTCCCCTCGGGAATGAGCCAGGTCGGTTTTCAGAAAATTTTCATTTCACTTTAATGAAAAAGAATTCTGCCACAACAAACAAAAACCACCAAATCCCTTTCAGAAAGCTCCATTTTAAGTCCCAATTTCTCGCCGTTTGCTGCTCTGATACTTTTGATCTCTACAAATTCTACCGCAAAGCAATTATATCCATTTTCCTCTACAAAGAAAACCTCACTAGAAACCGCAAAGGAACCCGTTCTCAAGATAAAGTATAACATGAGTGTTCTTTTGTAAAGAGAAAGCACATCGTACAGTTTTGAAAAGAGTTATACATCATTATTCCATAGAGAGAACAGACAATCATCGGAATCACAACAGACCGCAGATTCCCAAACCATTTACTACAGACACGAACAAACAAAAAGGCATAGAAACATGTAAGTTGATCATCTTCTTCTCTTTTGAATTGCTCCAATTGTCCAAGTTAACTAATGCTCCTTTTAGAAATTTACAACTAAAAGAAAAAAAAAGATGGCTATAAGTCCAAAGAAGGCCATTCCACCAAAGGGTGCACACCAAAGGCCTTCCAAAGCTCCAGGGAAAACAGTACTACCCAGAAACAAATTTCAACATCGCAATCAAGATTCACAGAGAAGATTCAGTTTATTGGATTCAGATTCAGACTCATCATTAAGTGAGTTTGAAAGTGCTCCAGAAGAGAGCAATGATCAACGTAACCACGATACAAAACAGCAGACTTCTAGAAGCTTCCATGCCATCCAGTCAGATAGTGATGAAGAAGTAGAGGATGATGATGAGAACGAGCAGAGTGATTCATCTTCCACCAATGAAGAGATTTGGAAAACACATTCAAAGAAAGTTGTCAACACCTCAAGTGAAGAAGAAGACAGCGAGGATGAGAGCTCATCTGATGATGATGAAGATGTTGATTTCGTAAAGTTGACAGCTGAAAGAAAAGCCAAATCTCTAGAAGCATTTAGATCAAACAGTCCATTCAGATCCCCATCACCACCAAAAACTACTCAACCAAATAGAGGAGATGTTGATTTTTCCTTCGATTTCAATGAGAATAATCACCAGTTGAAGATAGTCAATGATGAAGAAGAGGAAGACGTTGGTGAAGAATTGAATGCTGCCTTGTCTCCATTAAGAAAAGAGATCCTACCCCTAAGCTCAAACGAGCCTTTGGGATTCATGAACATTGAAGAATCATCTGAATCAGATGGTGATATTGATAAAGATGAACTATTAAGAACTTTAGATCAAGATAGTGATGGATTGGATGGGGGTTTAGAGACTGGTGAAGATGAATTATCATTGTTGCAAAGAGAGGCTGATGTTATTGCCCAAGAATACGATGATGATGGATTACAGTTGAGTTCTACTAATGTTACACCAAGAAATTCAATTGTTGAAGAGATGATCAAGAAACATAAAGCTGAGACTGAGGAAGTTTTACAATTTGTTTCAGATGATGAATATGATAGTGATGATGATTATGATGAAGATGAATACAATGATGATTTTGTTATTCCTTATTTTGATGATTCGGTGTTTAAGGATAAGTTATACACTGAAAGTTTACAAAAAACTCAAAAGGATAAAGATTTAGATAGTGATGATGATTCTTATCTATGGGATTATTTCTTCAGTTCAGGTGATGAGAATGATCAAGATAATGATGATCAAAAAGATCAAATCTCAAGTGATGATGAAGCAACTGATGAAGATACAACATTACCACCACCATCTTCCAGAAAAAAAATTGGCTCAAAAGCTCAAGAGTTATTATCATCGTCCTCAATCACGGCTAGACCTCCAGCGTTAGGTACCTGGTCCACTGACTCAAAACCATTTGGTATTATTGATGGTTTATCAACAAGATCGTTACTACCAGCACCATCAAGACAACAATCGATTGCTTCTCAAACTGTATCTGGTTCAAATAGTTCCAAGATCCCAATGACACCAAAACCAAACAACATTGAAGAGTTTACACTCGATGAGTTATTGAACATGAGTGAATTGGAAGATGATGAAGATGACGAATTATTAAATCATCAAGATTGGGCTGAATTGACTGCATCTGATAGAAAAGTTCCATTATCAGCCTTCAGAAACAAAGGTATCATAAATGATCAATCAAATCATTTAAACGCAACAAGAAGATATTCATTATCAAACTCAAATTCCAAAAAACTTTCTAAAAAATTAACACATCAAAAATTCAATGAAATTACAATGACCCCAGTTAGAATAATTCCAAAAAACTCCAAGAATAAGAGGAAAGCTTCAAAATTGAAAATTAGAAGACAAAGCATGGCTGAGGCTGCTGTTGAAGGTATGAGAGCAACAAGAAGTGGATTGTTTAGTGAGGATACATTGAGTAATGTTGAAGAGTTTTTAAGTGGGTTAGGAACTGAAGCGGAGTTGAGTGTTTTGTTTCGTGAGATTGAGTAATCTTCATCATCATCATCATCATTTATTATCTTATTGCATCATTTTTTTATACATTATTTGGAAAGACAATTATTTTTTCTTACTATACAAACATCTTTGAAAATCACAGGCTTTTTTTTACGTTAGGGTTTCCAAGAGATGTTTCATTCTTCTTGAGATATATTCGGGTTACGATTTTGCTTATAGAGATGTTGAGAGTCATTCTCTTCAAATATCTTTATTCATATAAAGTTTTTGGGAATTAACTTTCAATAATTGTTTTTTTTATATACAGCTAGCTGGATTTACGCTTGTGTTTTGTTTTGTTTTGTCAAAGTTTATTATTTTGGAAGGGAAAGGGGGTTCTTTATTAGTGTTTTTACTCTTCTGAAACAAATATAAGAGTATCAATGAAGTGCGAGTTGTAGACGCTACGAGGTAGTTTCTTGGTTATAAAGTATGAGGTTCCTTTTTAGCTAATGTACAGATTTATGAATGGGTTCATCTCTTATTCTCAATCTTGTTTTTAAACCAAAGTTGTTAGTTTAGCAGATAGTTCCAATTGAGTTTTAATAGAGCTTGCTAAGTATTCAATCATTAAAGTATCTTGAATATGAGAATTGAATGAACTTTCTAATTCTTGTAAGTTGATTGAGTCAACATTGGTTCTCAAATTTGAGAGTAAAAACTTGCCGAATTTATCATCTTTGACTTCATTTCTTTCAATCTTTTCAATGTAAGCTAAAGTAGAAGAGATTAATAAATCAACTTTGTTCAAATGTTCCAATAATAGTTCTAAATCAACAGATTTGGAGTTCAGTTGAATAGAATCTTTTTCTTCATGCACGACATTTGAAGCGTGTTTCAAGACGGATTGTTCTTGAACATCGAATGAGATCTTGTTTGGGATTGGAGTGAAGACGTATGAACTGCCCTTTTCAAGTTTTAAATTAGCAGCAGTTGGGCCGATAGCACCAATTGGAGAAGCAATGTAGGTATTTATAGTTGGGATGTCTCTGATCTCTTCAGACTCTTGGGACAAAGTTAGATGGATGGCAGGATATGGGAAAGTACCATCAACACTTCTTGAGTAGAAATCATGGACTAACGCAGTGAAAGAATCGATTGAAGGACTTGAAGAGAACCAACCAATGATCAAATCTTTTGGGTTACTTCTCTTGTGTAGTTGGAATTGTGCCTTGTGATGGTACTCCTCTATTGTGACCTCGTCGCCTTCTTCACGATGAGGGACGACATAAGCGTCTTTGACCTCCAGTTTAGAGCCATCATCTGAACGGGACCCAATCAATGTCCCAATGATTCTCTGGCCGTCATTTGAGCGCAAGGTGGACTCCAAAAGCTGGAACAAAGCTGGAGATTGGATTGTGACTGTGATAGGAGTTGTTGCCAGCGAGCCGTACGTGGACAGCAACGCCGGTCTGACGATGTGGAGACTTTCAGACATGGTTTTTTGGTGGATTTGTATGGTTTTTATTGTTGAAGTTTCGTCGTATTTTTTTTTTTTTCAGCTTAAATTTTTCTTGTGGAAAGAAAAAAACTATGGCAAATTACCTGATTAGGAAATGTTCTATTTTGGGGTCGTATTATGTAATAAAATACACGGATTGGGAAATTAGCCGTATCTGGAAGTAGAAAGAGTAATATTACGCTGAATTCACCAGTTTTGGTGGGAAAAGTGTGTAGAAAAGTTTATAATGGATGGAAAATACTAATAACTAATAAACGCGTGGTTTTCCGGCTGATTTACTCCCAATAAACACCTTCAAATTGCCAAATTTGAGAGAATCTCACGGGTTTTGGAGCTGAAAACGGCAATAAGCTATAACCGCAAAACACTTTGGGACATAAATGAATCTTATCTTCTTTTCTTTGTAGCTTTCATTATTCAGAGACTTTGGCAGAAGTGAGAGAACCTGGTCATGTTCAGCAAGAGCAGCACTGTGTCTTTACTGAAAAGAGCATACGCAACAGCTGCCACCAACACACAGAAGAAAGCAGTTCAGAAGACTCACAAGTTCAGAAACTTCCTGCTATATTCGACGGGAACAATAACTGGGCTGTTAGTTCTTGATCACCAGTTTTACGAATCAACAGGCCTCAGAACTCTGAAGGCGTTCTATACACTGTCAAGAATAGGACTGGACTACAAATTGAATTTCAACGAGTCTAATGACATTGCAAAACTTCATGAAAGGAATGCTGATAGATTGCTAAATTTGTTGAATGGGAACAAAGGTCTCTATATCAAAGTTGGACAAAACATCGCCAATCAGGCCTCTATATTCCCAAAGGCATTCCAAGAGAAGTTTGCCAAATTGTATGATTCTGCTGCTACTGATCCTTGGGAGAAGATTGATGAAATTTTACGAAAAGAGCTTGGAACTGACTATTTTGATAAATATTTCTCCAAGATTGATCGCACACCAATAGCAAGTGCAAGTATTGCACAAGTGCATAAGGCTACTTTGAGATCTGGTGAAGAAGTGGCTTTAAAAGTCCAGCATTATTATATTGCTAAACAGATTGATGCTGATTTGTTCACTTACAAACTATTTACAAAACTGTACGAATATGCTTTTGAGATCCCTGTTTCATTTACTACCAATTATATTGCTGAACATTTGAGGGAAGAGGTTGATTTCTTGAAAGAGTTGGATAATGGTAGGAAAATGGAACAATTTGTTGCTAATGATTCATATTTGAGAGGAAGAATTCATATCCCTAAAACCTATAAAGATTTAACCACTAAAAGAGTCCTTGTTGCTGAATGGTGTGAAGGTGAACCTTTGTTTAGAATTGATGAATTGAGAAAAAAATACAACACCAAGGCTATAATGAAGGATTATATAGAGTTGTTTTCCAAAATGATCTTTCAATGGGGGTTTGTCCATTCAGATCCACATCCAGGAAATCTATTGGTACGTATCAACTCAATCACAAAAAAACAACAATTGGTGTTATTAGATCATGGACTTTATGTTCAATTACCAGAGAAAGTTAGACATGAATATTGTACTTTATGGAAGAGTTTATTTGAACTGAATGACAAAGAGTTGAAGAAGATTGCAATAAGTTGGGGCATAGGAGAGAAACAATCAGACATGTTTGCGTCATTTCAATTGATGAAACCATACCATAAATCCAAGGAGAAACTGGCAAACATGACCAAGTTTGAAAGGGAGGAATTCATGAAGGACAACTTTAAAAATTTCTTCAAAGAGACTGAGAAGTTCCCGTTGCAATTGATATTCTTGGGCAGAACAATGAGAATGGTACAACTGTTGAATCAAAAGTATGGTGCACCGGTGAATAGGGTGAATGTCTTCACCAAAGAGGCCGTCAAAGGGTTCTATTTGAGCGAACCAACAACAGCAGCAGCAGCAACCCTCAACCACAGAGGTTTCTGGTGGGGCGTCGAGAGAAGCTTCAGATACACCATCTTCCTAATCACAATGACGATATCGGACTTGGTGTTTGTTCTTGCAGGCGTTGGCAACAAAGTGTTTGGCACAAAGAACTTGGAAGATGTGCTCCAGGAGAAGATGGCGCAAGAAATGAAAGAAATGGGGGTCGAAAACCCGGACAACGTTGATATCTTCAGTGGCTGAGATGCCACTCGACCAGCCTGCGTCTGTCTATAGCCCATCCCACCCTTTGTATATAGAGCTTCCCACGTATATAGTGAATAGACTGTGCCTATTTGGGACATAAACCGCAGAAAACACCCACATTAGGCATCTACTTCCCAAATAGGAAACAGACGATGACTTCCGGGTAACTCTTTTATAATTTTGATTATGTGAATCATTACGTAATTCTTTTCCTCTCTGAATTTTTTTTTTAATTCTTTTTAACATGGCAGAAACAAACCAGGTTTTGCACTGAATTCTGCTTCATTTTGGCTGATTGCAATGAGTTTCAAGACAAACTATATAAGCACAGAGCTGGAACCGTTCTACGTCGGCGGGGCCCTCGCAACTCTGAGCTCGGACGGGTCCATATTGGCCACTGCGGTGCTCGAAGACGTTGTCGTTACAGATCTGGCTACGAATGAAGTATTGCACAAGTTGGAAGGTGACGGTGAGACTGTCACGTCATTACAACTCACACCTGATGGGCAGCATCTTGCCATAATATCGCAGTCACAACAACTCCGTATTTTCAGTTTAAACAGTGGGAACTTCACCAGAAGTCACAAGTTGTCCTCACCGGTTTTCATCAGTGCTGCTGATCCAACTTCAACATTGTTCAGTTTTGGTGGGAGTGACGGGAGTGTCATTGTGTTTGATATCGAGAACGGATTCATCACGCATTCTTTCAAAGGCCACGGCTCTACGATTTCTGCCTTGAAGTTTCATGGTGAACTGAACTCAAACAACTGGAAACTTTTCAGTGGTGATACCACTGGGTTGATCAAAGTCTGGGATTTGGTTAAAAGAAAACAAATTGCCAACTTGAACGAACACAACAGCGCCATTAGAGGCCTTGCCATTGGAGGAGAGGAAAACGAACTCCTGTTGAGTGGTGGGAGAGATGATGTCTTGATGGTTTGGAATACAAAAACTTGGAAACTAACAAAGACCTTAAGCGCAAAACAACAAGTTGAAGCATGTGGGTTCATCAACAGTGAATTGATTTATAGTGCAGGTGGTGATGCTGTTTTCAAAGTCTGGCAGCTATCAACTGGGAAATTATACGCTCAAACTGCTCAGCCTATTGAAGAATTATTAATCGCTGGTGTATTACCAACTGAAGATGATAGTCTGATTTTGGTCTTATCAGATCAAACCCTATTTGAAATTGATTTAGATTCAATTGAACCTGATAAAACCATTGAAATTTCCAAAAAAATAGCAGGTAATCATGGTACGATTGCTGATATGAGATATGTTGGTCCAAATTTAAATCTGATTGCATTAGCTACAAATTCTCCAGGATTACGTATCATTGATCCAATTTCCAAACCTTTAGAAGTTGAGATTTATGAAGGTCATTCAGATCTATTGAATGCTTTAGATTCAACGAAGGATGGTCTTTGGATAGCAACTGCATCAAAGGATAATGAAGCTATTCTATGGAGATATAATGATGATTTTAAGAAATTTGAAATATATGCCATTTTTAAAGGTCATGCTTCATCAATAGGTGCTATTGCATTACCAAGATCAGAGGATTCAAATCCAAAATTCTTAATCACTGCATCAAATGATTTGACAGTTAAAAAATGGAAAGTTCCAAAACCTTCAAAGACAAATCAACAAGAATTACCAATAATAGTGAAAACTTCAGAATATACCAGAAGAGCACATGAAAAAGATATTAATTCATTAGATATCTCACCAAACGATGAATTTTTTGCTACAGCTTCTTATGATAAGACAGCCAAGATCTGGGATTTAGATAGTGGTGAAACTATTGGGATTTTAAAAGGTCATAAAAGAGGTTTATGGGATGTTAAATTTTGTGAATATGAAAAATCTATAGTCACTGCTTCAGGTGATAAGACTTTAAAACTATGGTCATTGACTGATTTCAACTGTTTGAAAACATTTGAAGGACATACCAATTCAGTACAAAGAGTTGGATTTTTGAACTCACAACAAAAGATCATATCCACCGGTGCTGATGGATTGATAAAGATTTGGGATACCATTAGTGCAGAATGTGTCAAGACTTTAGACATGCATGCCAATAGAATTTGGGCTTTGATTATCAAAGGACAAGGTGAAGAATTCGTTACTGCCGATGCTGATGGTGTTTTCCAATTTTGGGAAGATAATACAGATGAAGTGAATAGAGATGAAGAAGAAAAAGAAAAATTGAAAATTGAACAAGAGCAAAGTTTACAGAATTATATCAATGGTGGTGATTGGGCTAATGCATTCTTGTTAGCATTGACTTTAGATCATCCAATGAGATTATACAATGTTTTGAAGAGTTCTATAAATTCAATCAATGGTAAAAGTGATGCTATATTGGGAGAAGAATTGGATGGAATCATTCCAACTTTAAACGATGATCAGTTGTTGTTATTGTTTAAAAGACTTAGAACGTGGAATGTTAATGCTAGATTCTTTAAAGTTTCACAAAAATTGATCAAGATCATTTTGAAAAGTTTCAAAGTTGAAAGATTGATTGAAATTCCAGGTTTGATGCAATTTGTCGATGCTTTGATTCCATATAATGAAAGACATTATCAAAGAGTTGATGATTTAGTTGAACAAAGTTTTATTTTAGATTATTCTTTGGAAGAAATGAATAAGATTGTGTAATCCACTACTGCATTTTTATATAGAAAATCAATCAAAGTTTTCAACGCATTATCACCATGTATTTTAATGTCACTACGATGAATTTTATTTTGAGCAAACAATAGTTAAAAAAAATCTAGTTTAAAAACTCCCTATAATTGTAATTCCCAACGATAAAAATCTATTTCTTTATAATGAAAGTACCTGCAATCAACAAAATTCTCAAAATTGAACAAATCTTTCATAACCCAAAGTCTTCTTTGAGATCAATCTACTGTTTAGAAACAGATTCAACCTCTTTCAAAACAACAGGAACATCAACAGAACCTTGGTTCCATTCCTTCAACTCCAACTCATGCTCTCTCTCAATAGCATACTTCACTGCATCCAAGACTGTATCACAGATATATTTAGGTTTATATTTTGGAATGGTACCCTCTTTATAAACACCAGTCTTGACCAAGATTGAATGCCATGATGTATCATGAGAATTGGCAAATCTTATATCAGATTCTGGGGTATCACCAACAAAATAAACAGTTGAAGCAGGAGGTAAATCCAAAGTCAATTGTGATAATTTTTGCACAGTCAATGGTTCATCATCAGAATCATCATCCTCATCGGAATCAGTATCAGAAAAAACTGAACTGCCTTGAGTTTTTTCAACATGTTCCTCCAAGACATCTTTTCTCCAATGTGACAACACCTTATTTGCATATCTAAAAGTTCCACGTTGAGGTTTACCAAATCTTGTAACTTGTAATTCCTGACCAGTATGTTCTCTATAAAGCGCCGCAATTGAAACTTGTAAAGCACCCATACCATATCTTGATAAATTGTAGTCCGTAGCCCAAACAAAATCAGAATGAGCAAAATAGATACCTGGACCTTCGTCATAAGTTGGAGAAGTTGTTCCCATGACACCATTTTTACTCAATAATAATTCCAAAATGATTTGTTGATCAGCAGCCCAATTTCTTGAATCGGCAAAGACCAAGATAGCATCGATTGAAATTTTGGAGAAATCATAATCTCTAGCAACTTTCAACTCTTCTTCAGTCAATGTATGATATGGACTAACTGATGGATTCCATTTCATGATATCTAATGGAGTAACAACTTTTTCAAACCCATATTCTTCGGCAACTTTTCTGCAAGCATCACCAACACCACCAACAACCAGAACGGTTTTATGAACATCAACAAGATCTTTCATTGGGGTGTGACCTTGAATGACTTGATCTTCAGTGACTTCAACGCCTAATCTTTCGGTCAATTCTTTACATCTGGCACTTTCTGAACGGCCACCACCATTCGTCACAAATATGTAGGGCACTTTGATATTGTACTTGTTTTCACCATTCAGCATTTTCAAAGCCTCTCTGGCCTCAGGGATAGTTTCTGGACCTCTGACAATGACACCATCGATATCAAAGGCAAAAGCATAAGAGGCAACACGCTGATGATCTATAATTGTTTTCTTGGTGCGGACAGAGCCTTTTCTTGATAAGCTTGAGAAAGATCCTCTGGCACTGGAGTTCAACTGGGCCAAATCCTTCTGGGAGTTCTTAGCAGAGCTCATCTTGGACATTGATAAACTCCCACCTGTTCCCCATTGATCTGACAATGAGAGGGAGGAGACCCTGTTTTTTCTAGTGAGCGGTTTCAGCTCATCAATGCCGTCGTTGTTCAAATAACTGGACGATGATGTCTTGGGAAGGGCAGCAGAGGCAGAGGCAGCAGAGGAGGTCTTTGGGGATTGTCCCAATGGAGTAGTCTTTGTAGAAGTGTCCATTGAATCGAAAGAATTTGTTGACATTTCTTTCTTTCTGAATGAATTTATCATAAAATTGTCACAATTCTTTCAATTGATAGGAAAATCCGTTGCTATTTAAATGGAAACTGAGAGGGATTTCTCGTTTGGCGGCTGATGTCATTGCGCAGAGAGGCGTGATTACGTAATGGAGGGGGCTAAGGTATTTTGCGCCATTTTGCGCGGATTCTACGACAAAGTAGGCCAAGACATTCCAGAAGTTTCGCCACTTTTGCACAAATCAGCCGAATGACGTAGTGTGAGTGGCGCACTTCCTCAATTGGACGTGTTTGCGAAAAAGAAAAACACTGAAGAATTACGTAATAGGCAGCCAGCCGCCCTCGGTAAGTCGGAACTCGGAACTAAGCAGAGATCCTCGCGAATTGTGAGATAAAACACATCACGTGACTGCGAACCAACACTACTCTCTTTATATGAGCCATTGAGATGTCAATCATATTATTCCAGCTTCAGCTATGAGAAGTCTCACCAGAAATATCTCGCATGAGTATATTGATCATAGTATCCAAGGCAGTCCAGCCAGTTAGAAAATCAATGGAATCAAGAATTTTCTTTTGGTGTTACCATAACGAGCATTCTTCTTCTTTGTCCACAAGTACATTTGAACAGCACCAACAACCAAGAACATCAAGCTGAAAACGTTTGGATTCAACAAAAAGATCACAATCCAACCATAGATTTCAAATGTATAATTTGGTGCAATGAATAATTCAAAAAATCCACCTTTTGGCAATTCTCTTTTTTTACCTTGTCTTAAAGTTTTATCTCCTAATAATCTCAGTTGAATATGAGTAATCCCATTGAAAAACTCACAAAATATCCAAAAGGCTAACAAAAATTTGGTATATTTTGATGCATCGTAATTTGGAATGGTGAAATTTCCATATCCTCCATATTGTAATAATAAAGAAGAACCTAAAACCCAATAATGGAAACAATTTTTGAACAGGTTGAATAAAGGCATGGTAGAGTTTGAAAACTTATGAACAAAGATATTTTCAACTTCTCTCTTGATATAATGAATCAAATTCAAACGATAAATCAATTCATATTGTGATGGTTCACCAAAATACTTGTAACCCAACACATGGAACAAGATAGGACCGGCATATTCAATCAAATACACCAATCTCCAGCCGATTTGAGGCCCAAGGTCTTTAATGACAACCTCACCTCCAGCATTCTTCAACAATTCTTCATCAGAGGTGATTGGCTTGCCTTCAGCAGTTGTGATTCTGATTCTATTCTTGTTGATTTTTTTATTTCTCGACGAAACCTCAGTTAAAAAGCCTTCAAAAGAGACAATTGAGTCATATGTGTCCGCTTTCAGCGACTTGCTTCTGGATTTGACAACCAAACTCATCCTGGACAGTTTAAAGAGGGCTTCTTAGAAGAACTTGTCGGTGGAGCTGAGCAAAAACTCCTCCTATAATTTCTTTGGAAGGAAGAAAATTGACAACATCCAAACACCAATCTCTGAAATAGCGTAAAAAAATTGGAGGCTTCAAAAAACACAGAAAATGTCTGAACAAGTCAACAAAGAACTTAAAACAGTGGTTGATTGGACAATATGAAGCTCGTGAGGTGAGTCATTTGTTTAGATATGTGGCAGTGGAGGATGTACTAACAGTTTTCGCTTTTTCCCGCAGATTTTTGATGAAGTTGCTGAACGAAACGGTCCAGATTGAGCTCAAAAATGGAACAATAGTCCAAGGCTCCATAGTGACAGTGACACCAACTATGAACATAACACTCAAGAAGGTGAAGATGACTATAAAGCACAGGGACCCAATAGTGGTGGACTTCATAAATATAAGAGGGAACAACATCAGAAACGTCATATTACCAGACTCGTTGAACTTGGATCTGTTGCTACAGGATACCACTACTACTGGGTCGTCTTCAAAGACTAGTGTGAACTCCAAGAAGAGAAAAGCTGAAGGTAAAGAAGATGGGAATAAAAGGGTTAGAAGAGCTCTATGAATACGCGCGTTTGTAATTGTCTAATGTTATGTTATGTGTTTTGTTTTGTTTACATCTTTAGAGCGTATAACGTCAATCGTTGTAGTCGTTTCATTTTCGTTCATTCATCATCATCATCTCTCTTCATATAAGTAAGTCTCAAACCAATAAAGAACTCATTCCTTATGAGATTATCTATAACTTGATCCATGAAAGTCAACTTAAACTCACCATTTTCAAACAATCTCAACTTTCTATAGTCAGCTTCATTCAACCTCAGTTTCAAGTAGGCATAATCTTTATAAACTATTCTTATATACAACAATCCCAATACTTTCAAATACTTGAAACGATGTTGTGAGACATAAAACTCTATGATTTCTCTCGATGGTAATAGTTGAATCAGCTTCACCAAAAGACAGACAAAGGGGAAGGGGCTCCCAGACTGCTGGAACGATCCAACACATTCCAGCTCGATTGCTTTATCCATCAACGTGGCAGCTATAATATTGTTAGTCTACCTCTTCTCTTCAAACAACCAGCTCGAGATACTCACCATTCATGTCAAAACAGTACTGCTTGTAATACAGCGAGTCAAAGACCCTTTCTCGCGTGATTTTCTCGATCAAGAGCGTGGACGTCACGCCATTGTGTCGCTTGTGTGACAGCTCCCTGTCGTATACGATCTTTCTCTCTGCCATCCTCGCCAAACAAGGAGAAACCAGCACAATAATAAATAAATAATGAAGAATAGAAATGCCCTAACAAAAAAGTATAGACTCAGTTCGCGAATGTATTACCCGGTTGAATAATTTTCCGCGAATTTTCTGTTCAGTTTTGGCTTATAAAAAAAACTGAAAATTTTCATTTCCTTTTTCTTTCTCTTTCTTCTTCTTCTTTTTCTTCAGAAAAGGATTGAAGAGCAGCGGGCCCTGTTCAGACGGACAGTGCAGCTCCTTCGCCTTCTTCCCCGTGGTGCCCTGTGCGTTGTTATTGATCTTAAAGTATGTTTGTGTGGTGCCCGCAATATGAAATGAAACATAGGAGACACATTCCAATTGATGATAAAGTTGTTTACTTCTTTCCCAGTCCTACTTCGACCATGACGATATGGGGTTCTAACACGTCTGTATTCGGAAACCCCTTGCAGGGTGGAAGAATACGCCGACTTATACTTGCCAGTATTGACATTCCTGAATTTTTGTGTCTTCTCTTTTTTTGTTTACTATTTGTGGGATCAATGTTGGAAATCATGATACTAACATTCGTTTTTCTAAAGATCAATTGATAGAAATAAGAGTATTTCTTTAATATGCATTCACCATGAAGTTCTACTTGTATCAAGGTGATGAAAAAGTCCATAAACATTCGCAGTTTCCTCGGTAGCTCACAGTTGAACCCAATCGTGAGCCAGTGACCGCCAATTGACCTTCCTAGGATGTCTGATTGATACAAGAGAATCTTATCTATATACTTTTTGGTGTATGTTCAGAAGAGTTCTTCTGACTGACTTAAAAGTTTTATATGGATTGTTGTGGAATTACTATTTATCTCGAAGATTTGTATAGTACTTACATGGGAGTTGTCGTTCAAAAAGTTCTATTTATTCTAAAGTTCCAATTGGTCTAGGTTTCCAATCAACAGCTCTTTCAAAGATCTTTATAGGCAGAGACTCTTTCTTTGTCATTTTTAATCTCTTTTTCAAGTTTTCCAAATCATTGGTGATATCATCAATCTCTTTGATCTCTCTTTTTGGTTGTACAACGCTTTCCAATAGATTCTTCAAGAATGACTTTTTTGATTCTATCTTTGCAGTCAGCAATGATGATGATTTGATTGTCAATCTCCCCAATAATTCAAGTGATACTTGCATTGGTTGTTTACTCAAGACGTCAATCAAACTATCCAATAGATCCTCATCGTTATTCAATTGTGGTAACGTCACCAGATACTCTAACCATGCCTTCAATTTGGTCTCTTCATCGTCATTCTTGATAAATTCCAATTTTTGTAGTTTCTCATATTCATAAATTCTTTTCAAACTTGAATCAATAAATTCCAATAGAAACCCATCTTCTTTTATTAGAAATTTCATTAAAGGATCATAAAGTCTTTTCGATATATCAAATTGGACTTTCCCATTGATAAATCTTTCAATTAAAACATCGTTGAATCCATCAATATCGATATGACTTCTAATTTGATTCAAAAGATTCCAATATTCTTTTGCTGCCTCTGAACTCTCACCATTCTTGAAAACTTTATTGATATCGTTTCTCCTTATTCTTCTATAACTCTTCAACATCGTTTTCAACTCTACAATCATAAACCTCTTTTTGTCTTCCTCTTCTTTCAATTTCAATTCCTTTTCTCGTAATTTCTCTTCTTCTTGATCAATACCAGACCAAAAATTATCAAACAACCATACAAGAGCCTCATTAACACCAATCTCTAACATCTCCAAACTTGGAAACGCCTCATGTGTACCCATATGTCTCAACTCGACGAATTTAGAAGGAAGGCTTATCTTCTTGGCTAGTAGGTTCAAAGGAATAGCGTATTGTGATTGTTGTGAAGGATCCAGTAAACCATTCACAAACCTGATTAGGGTCATAGTGGCACTCATTTGAAGTATGTGTTTGTCAATAGTGCCAGGAAAGTCATGCAGCGATTTGAATTGCAGTTTCAAAAGTGTAAGTTGTTTAGTCGATGTGATTGTATGAGGAATGGGACCTTTAGATTCATAGGCATCCGTTCTAGAAACGGCTCTTCTCAACGAAATTTCGTCCTGAGAACTGTACAGTGATCGCAGTTGTATCAGCTCCTCTGTGGACCTCCAAGGAATCAATCTCGCGTTCATCGCCATCCTGTTTTGGTGTGTTTTAAAGTGATTTCCAGCTGCTCATTACGGCTTTTTTATGTAATTTTTTTTTCATACAGAAATTTATACACGCTGCTTTATGAAATAGTAAAGCCGTCTCGTCGCAAAAACTAAAAAACAATCTCAGCTCACAATTGATGAACTAATGAAAGATGCTACGGTGGTTTCGAACTGTAGACTTGTGATTGTTTCTGCCTGCTAAATTTTTCAGTCGACTCTAAAAGCCTGCTCTGTATCTAATTACCATGAAATCAACTGGAATCTGTCATCAATCTCCTTCTGTGAGTTGATATACTCCAGTGTTCTCTCAAAATGCTTCTTAGGAGTCTCACTCGTCCCATTGACATTACCACTGGTGTTCTCTGATGCCAAAGTCTCCAGATTTGTCTGGATCAACTCTATAAGTCCATTGATATACTTGGCTGTAATGGTACTGTTGCCATGAATAAAGTAGTATAAACATCTGTTCAAGATCTCAACAAACAACTCAATGCTAACACTGGAGTCCATACAGGCATCAGCAACTCTCAGAGATCTCTGTAAGCATTCCAACACTCTTTTACCATCTCTGTAGAAATTGCTTACCCCTTCTTCTTCACCCAAGGCAGGTATTTCAACACCCCACCAAAGATGTGATGCCAAATAAACAGCACGGCATTGATCCGGTTTCTTCAAAAGTTTTGAACCATGTAGTGCGGTTTTGGTAATCAATGTATCGTAACTCTCCCGGGAAAAATTTCTGCATTGTTGTAAAGCACCTGCAATTGAAACAATTGATTGATATTGTAATCTAGAATCACTGATGGATTCTTCATAGATGGTAAAACTTTGAGCAAAGAACTCATATGATATTTCTTCCAGTTTAACTTGATCTGCAATAATAGCACTAGACAAATATAACTTGAAACTCAAATCAGCAAGACCAACACGATAGAGATCATTGATTATTCTAGAAGTGAATTTGAATAAAGAATTTTGAATCTCTTGAACTTTGTTTCTTCTAATTAATCTCAAAGTATTGAAAAATAAAGAAGGATAAGTATGTTTTATGTTACCTTGTGCTAGAAGATTTTTCACGGTAGTCAATAATTTGGAATGAACATTTGGATCTTTATTCCATATCAAATGAATCAATTTTGCCAGTTTCTCTTGTTCAACAATGAATTCCACTGGTTCTTCATTTGTTGAGCTCACCTCTTTTGGCTTGTTTATAATAATGATACGTAATAGTTTGAAAATCCCATTAACGTTATCAACAGTTTTGATCTTGATGTTTTGTGATAATAAATTGTTCAAAATTTCAAAACTGACAATTTTTTGAATTTTTGTCGGTTGGGATTGCAACAATTCTTCAAAATTGGAAAGTTGTAAGATATTCAATAATGAAGGATAGTTTTTAATTGGTGCTAGTAATAATAATTTAAAGTTTTGGTCTGATGAGTCAGTCGATGTGGATAATTCTTTGATTTTATCAATGGCAAATTTCAAAATTTCATCAATATACTGATATTCAGTTGGATAATAGGTCAAACTTAATCTTGATATTGATTCCAAAAGGGAACTTATCTCTTCAATAGATAATTCTCTTGATTTTTCCAAATCATTGATGAAATTCCAGAATTTATCAAACAGATTAACACTCAACAATTTGGAATCATTTGAAGTTTCTTTTGGTGCATCAGTATCAGCGGCAACATCTTCTGATTTTACATTTGAATCAGAATCTCCCAATGGTTCATCTTGTTTAGATTCTTCACTTTCACCATTTTTCTTGTCAATTCCATCCTTCTTATCATCAATGCTCAAAGATTCCAACTTTGTTAAATCCTCTCTTTGAGCAAAACTAGTCAATCTATCAATCAAGGTGATCAAAACTTTCTTCAAACTGACATTTGGATTCAAATCTTTAATACTCTTGAGATATTCATCCAATGTATACAAATGGAACTCATCTGGGAAGACTTGAATAACAACATCCAATAGATACTCTTGAGCAATGACATCTTTACATTGAACAATCTGTTCCAAGATGGTTGGAAGAATGTAGGACTTGTAGTAATCCTTGTCGTTATCTAATTGTGATAACCTGACAAGATTTGAACCGACAAGGATTTTAATTTCTTCTCGTTCTTTAATTCTCTTCATACGATCTTTTGATGGACCTTGATGTTGTAATCTAACCCATAGTTTATTCATTTCAATGAAATTGTTGATAATGAATTGAATTGAGTCCTGATTCTCCGGCAACAAGTTCTTGATTCTTTGGGAGAGATAGTATCTTAAAAACAACCCTCTGATTGGATATTGGACACCTTTACACATTTCAAGCATATCCTTCATGATTTCCTTGACTGGAGCATCCGGGATCGACATGTACACTGTACCAACAGTAATCATCAGATACAGTCTTGGGACAATATTACCAGCATACTGAACCAACTCGTACAAATCGGCTAAATGATGATGTGGGTGGTTATCTTTCAAGAACCCAGCCAACAGGTTTAAAGAGTCAAAAGTCAAGATGTACAGCTCGTAGTACTGCTTTGGGGTCAATTGCGATGTTCTCAGCTCTGTCAAAAAGTTCGATGCGTGTTTCAGCGCCTCCATCAGCTTCCCTTTTGTCTCCAGACATCTTCTCATCAGCACAGTCTCTTGTTTGATCACCTGGATAGCATTTTGCAGCAAACGGGCCTGCTGCTCGTCCCCAATCGCATCGGTTTCGGCCATTTTTTTCAATATTTCAATGAAGTACACACCACAATCTCTTGTTATGCCCGATCTTTTTGCAAATAGGCGCTGATTGAACAGGCTTTTCCTGAGTGAATGGAGCTGATTTGTTGTTCTTTCTTCCATTTCCTTTCCCTGTTTTTTATCGGGTTGAGGATTCCGCTGGGTCACGTGACTGGGTGTGTCCGCGAAAATGAAAAACGCTGGGGATTGTCACATGATCAATTTATTTATAATATCACCATATTTATAAATAATGATTCACCGCAAGACCCGTCTAAATTGGGCAGATTGAACTGAACTGAAACTCCGTATGATGGCCAGTGTCTCGCCCAATGAGACGGTTGAGGCGTTCACTCCGGAGAAAGCCGTGAAAGCCACCCAGAATGGGCTGGATGACACCGCCTTGGACGTCCTGGAGTCCAAGCTGAAGTCCTTCAAATTCACCCACACTGATGATGATAACACCTCTATTGAAACTGGTGAAAAAATTCTGGAGCCAATCAGTACAGACTCTTCCTCCACTGGGCTGTCTACCCCTTATTCAAGTGAGCCAAGCTTCAAAAAAAGATACTCAATTGGATCGCAAGCTATCATACCGACATTGCTGAATGCACAGTTGAACAATTTGAATCTTTTTGATCTGGATTACAGAGGCCAAGATGGTCGACCTGCTGCTGCTAAGTCAGGTGTTGAGTTTGAAGATCAGGAATCGAAGAGCAAAATGTGCTTAGAGCATCACCTTTCAAGACTGTCGTCTGCCTTAATGACCAAGAGGCAACTAGGGAGAATAGTTGGAGGAATCAGAGAAATTGAAAGAACCTTGAATCATATCAAGATCAGGGCTAAGATTGTTAATATTATGATTGTTACAAAGATCTATGATCCAGAACCAAATGCTTGGGCAAAAGTGATATCTGAATTCTTACTGAAATACAACACTGAGATAAAGTTATACATTCAAGAGGATCTTAAGACTGACAAGGATTACAAATATGAGGAAATCATCTCTAAGAATCCATCGTTCAAAGATAGAATTGAATTTTGGACTGGTGATCAATGCAATCATAGACCGGAAGTGTTTGATTTGATTGTCAGTATGGGCGGTGACGGTACGGTTCTATATGCATCATGGTTGTTTCAATCAATCATTCCTCCAGTACTTCCATTCTCATTGGGAAGTTTAGGGTTCTTGACTGATTTCAATATCACTGAATACGAGTCCATTTTCACTAGAATCATTGAGGATGGTTATCAATGTTCCATTAGGATGAGGTTTGAGTGTACGATAATGAAGTCCAAAACTAAAAATATATCAGGATCAGATCTGCGTGCACAGATTAAGAATTTAGGGACAAAAAACTTCAATTCTCATGAGATATTCGAGACATATACAGTCTTCAATGAGGTTGTCGTTGATAGAGGTCCTAACGCCGTAATGACATCTTTAGAAATGTTTGGGGATAGAGATCCGTTGACAACCGCTGAAGCTGACGGTTTGATCATTTCGACCCCAAGTGGCTCTACCGCCTACTCTTTGAGTGCAGGTGGATCATTAGTTCATCCAGAGATTCCAGGGATATTGATCAGTCCTATTTGTCCACACACTCTTAGTTTTAGACCATTAGTCATCCCAGAATCCATTATTTTACGTTTGGGTGTTCCATATGATGCTAGATCTACAGCTTGGTGTTCATTTGATGGGAAGAACAGGGTTGAATTATGTCGTGGTGACTTCATTACAATCACTGCAAGTAGATACCCATTGCCTTGTATCAAGCATTCGGGTTCCAAAAATGAATGGTTTGAAAGATTGAGCGAGACACTACACTGGAATGAGAGGAAAAAACAGAAACCCTTGACCACCATTGAACAGTTCATCTAGCTCTGAGATTCTTGGTTTTTTCTTATGTCCCGGAGGTTTTGTGGTTTAAGTTTACTCTTCTTTTTGGAGGAGCAGATTGAGGTGACACAAACATGATAAGTCCATTTTTTTAAAAAATGCAGAAAATTTTACAAGAGGAAAAGGTTTTAGTTCAAGACTTATAGAGGTCCCTCGATGTTCTGGAATCTTGTCAGAGGATGATGACTTCAGAATTGAGTAGTATCATTCGGTTTTATCAGGGTTCAGGAACTGCAAACTCTTCACATCATGGTTTGAACTCTCCTTCACCTATCAATAGCCCTGATGCACAGTTGAAATCTGCGCCGCTCTCTTCAAAAGATATCACAAGCTCAATATTGTTACAAAAGATAGATCCGCTTCCTACTCCATTATCCACTGCTGCTGCTGCTGCTGATGGTGTTGAAAGTCCTGCCATTGATAGAGAATCTGGTTCAGCGTCATTTTTTTCTATTCCTTTGAGGATTTTCAATTTGAAAAATAGAAATAACAGATCCCCATCCAAAGAAGTTGAACTTGACGAAGCTTCATTACCCTTTTCTGCTGAATTGAAGGATGATACATCTATTCATATTATCAAAGATTCACCAGTTGAGGAATCTCTATTAGGGCCAATAGTAAACGCCAATATTGAGGCGTGCTCTGTTGAAATAAGAGATTCTGATGGGTACAGTGTTAATGATAATGATGAAGTTTACAACAATTATATCAGATATGTTTATCATCAGGAGCATCATAATGAGTTCGAGGACTTTGAAGGTAGTTTTAGGGAATCTGCTGACCTCGACTGTTCTACAGCTGTTGATGAAGAAAATAGGAATGCTTCCAGAGATGAACCAACGATTGGTGTACAGTCACAATCAGAATATGGGTTATACGTTCCTCACTCAGAAGAACAATCACCGAAAACCTCAACCATGTCTAGACTCAAAACAAGGACCAAAGTTTTACTCAAGCAGATTTCACTGCATTATGAAAATGAGATGAAGACTTTCAATGAGAATAGTCTCAAAGCCAAGACTGAAGTCAAGAGGAGATTATCAAGTGTAAGTTTAAGAAGAAGTAACAGTCAAAGATGGAGGTGGTCTAGATCAGGAAAATCTATCGATACACTGGGACATGGTAGAAATGAGAGTGAGAGCTACAGAAGTAGTAGTTTATTGGATCTTTTCCAGTCAATGGATTTCAACAAAAGGCTAGACGAGGGTTCTGTCAATCCTAGGAAGATTTATGTCAATGATGAAAACGCAGTTGATGAGAATGGTGACGGTGAGCTATACCACATAAGCTATAAGTTGAATGATGTTGACCCTAGTTACCTAACAAAGAAGCATTCTTTTGGACCAAGAAGAAGCAGATCACTCCAAAGGATAAAACAACTCTTCACTGTCAAGCCAAATAATAATAAGAACTATGCTGATTCTTAAAGTCTGCTCAATATCAAAACTAGACAACAAGCCAATACAGGCACGCTAGAGCAACATCAACCCATTTCACTGTAGTATCGTGATTACCCCAGTTTAGCCATCTCCATGTTTCAGTTGGAACGGCCCAAACGGCCTCCCCATACGAAAGCTGTGTTGTAGTCGTACGTTTATATCGATTCGAGATATGCTTCTCACGTGATTCTCACGTGATCTGGGAGTGGCCGCTGTCAAATTCTGGGGAAGGGCAAAAATTGGGCGACGCCAAAGGAAAAAAAAACTTGCAAAAAGCATAGAAACAAGAACAACAACACTGTTTTGAAATCAACTTTGTGGAAACTTCAGGCTCTGCGTGTCCTGCTCTTGTCTTAGCTGTCCTCTGCTATCTTCCCCCTGCGAAGTCCCAGCCTTTTCCCGGCCTTTCCCGAGCCTCTCCATCTTACTTCTCCGCTGAGCTATGCCTGTCTACACAGTTTCACACGTAAGTCTTTCCCTGTCTTTTGAAGAAGCAGCACCGAGAACTAACTCTTTTGGCGTAGGTCCAGAACGTCAGGATATGTGTTGTCATGGTCGGACTGCCTGCCAGAGGAAAGTCCTTCATCTCACAGAAAAGTATGTGTATTCTGGGGCTATTTGCGATCTTTATACAGTTGTGCTAACAATCTTTGTGTTTTTTAGTTGTCAGATACCTTTCCTGGTTATCGATCAAAGCAAGATCGTTCAATGTTGGAAACTATCGTCGTAAACAAGAATCACACCCAAATGCCGAGTTCTTTGACTCGCACAATCCAACTGGGTTGAAGAAAAGACAGGAGGCGGTTGATGCAGCCATCAAGGATATGATGACTTGGTTTAACGATGAAGAAGGTGTTGTTGCCATCTTGGATGCTACAAATACCACTGTTGAAAGAAGAGAATGGGTGCTGAGACTCTTGAGGGAAAACTCCATCGAACCTATGTTCTTGGAGAGTTGTTGTGAGGACGAAAACATCATTATGAGAAATGTTATTGATGTCAAAACAACCTCGCCAGATTATGTGGGACAGGACCCAGACGTTGCGATCAAAGATTTCATATCAAGAATTGAAAAATACAAGGAGGTTTATGAACCTTTGACGCTGGAGAACAGTAAAGACTTGACGTATATCAAATTAATCAATGTTGGCCAGCAGGTCATCATAAATAAGATTGAAACATATCTAGAAAGTCGGATTGTCTATTATGTGATGAATCTACATATCAAGCCAAGAACTATATATCTTTCAAGACATGGTGAATCAATGTACAATCTTGAAGGGAAAATTGGAGGTGATGCTGATTTGAGTGAACGTGGGTTCCAATATGCAAAGAAATTACCCGAATTGGTTAGACAAGCATTGGGTGATGAAGATGAAGATATAAATTTAACAGTCTGGACTTCAACATTGAAAAGAACTCAACAAACTGCACAACATTTGAAATATGACAAGCTTCAATGGAAAGCTTTGGATGAATTGGATGCTGGTGCTTGTGATGGGTTAACATATGAAGAGATTGAACAAAACTTCCCTCAAGACTTCAAAGAACGTGATGAGAACAAGTATGAATATAGGTATAGGGGAGGTGAATCTTATAGAGATGTGGTTATAAGATTGGAGCCAATCATAATGGAGTTAGAACGTCAAGAGAACATCCTCATCATAACACATCAGGCTGTCCTGAGATGCATCTATGCTTATTTTATGAATGTTCCTCAAGAAGAGAGTCCTTGGATGTCTATCCCACTGCACACTTTGATAAAACTGGAGCCAAGAGCATTTGAAACCATAGTGGAAAGAATAAAGGCAGATATCCCTGCTGTTAGTACATACAAAGAAAAGGGTACTAGCAAGCTTGGGGAGAAAGAAGATCCAAGAAATAGATCAAAAAATCTCATTACTGGGGCCCCATTGTCTGGTTGAGCGTATCTACATATGATTACTATAAAAAGCTTTTCTATTCTAGTCTGTATTCCATTAGAATGGTTCTAAAGCTTCCTCTTTCTTTTTGGCACAGAGCAATGTACGTGAGCAAAATTCACCTGCATACCAAAGGACAGCAAACCCTCCTGTTGCTATTGCGGCCAATGTGTTTCTGAAACCAGGTCTCCACTCACATATTTCTTCTTTTAGAGGTTTGATTACCTTCGAACACAACGATCCAACCAAGTCAGCAAGATCAAAGTCAGTAATATCACTATCACAAAAGGATCTTGTAATTTTCGTCAATATACCACATAGATGACTTGGTTTAGTAATTTCAGTGCCAGCAATTATCATTATAATAAGCGGTATGCAACATGTCAAAACAACATTCATTGCAGGGACCCGCTCTTCCTCAAAATCCCTTAATTTGATCCTGACAAAGTTATTTGAGGCCTTCTTAGCATCAAAGAGATCTTTTAGCCTGGTATTGGCCAACTCAAATCGTTCCATTGGTTGTATGGCCATTGTTGTGAATGACATTCTAAGTCTGAAAAATTCAACTTCAATTTCAGCCAATCTCTTTTCTAAATCATGGCTTTTTTCTGTGGAAACCAATCTCCAAAGAGATTTTGATCGACTGTCTTCTTGAGAAATCTCTGTAATCACACGGGAAATGGTGAGTGTGACTAGTACGGAAAGACCGTAACACTCTATTCGTGGATCAGGGTGTTGTCCGTGAATAGTTGAAGAAATGTTTGTTTCATTTAACAGAACTGAGAACACTCTCACGAGTTTGTTGAACTGCAAAGCCCATGTTTTGATTTCAACAATGATAACTTTGTTTCCAGTCTGAGCAACACAATGTAGAACATCGGCAAACTTAGTACCTATGAAGTTTGTTTCAGCGTCAATTTCTTCATAGTCATAGTATGGTTCTTCAAGATGAACAGGTCTTCTTCTTCTCCGTTGGTGGGGCTCTGGGAAGCGTCGTTCAATGGCTCCAACGTCCCCGAACTCATGATTGATTGGCATTGTTCTATTGATTTGTTCAGCAACTGTCCTCAATGTTATATAGCGGTCTTTTTGGGAAGACCTCATCAAAATAACTGTTGTATTATTACCCTCATTGGCGGCACCGATTCTTCTTCGAAATGCAGAATTTGGACCGTTATTTATAAAAGATTGGGACTCAGCCATAGTGAGCAATGAGGCTAGTGGAGCTGATGTATCACAGTCATGAAGTACAGAGTGTTCAGTGTAACCAATCTTTCACAAGTTTTTTGCTGCATACTCTTGACACAAAGTGGTTTTTGTGGTAGAGATATCCATGGCACAAACGGTGTGTTGTCTATGAGAAACTATAACTTTCATGCACAACAGCCATCGCTTGAGATCGTTCTCTTCCAATTGGTACTGTGGTTGTCTAGCTGGTATGTCATTCCATATTTCAGGCTGTCTCTTGTGGAGTTGAAGTGATATGCAGTGCTGGTAGGAGTAGTGCCAGTGATGTCTCGTAATATGTACCTGAAGCAGTTCCTACGCGTTCCAATGTCAGGTGACCAAATAATTCCGAGTTCCGACTCTGCAAAAGTCACGTTTTCCGAGAACTTAAAGACCTTCAATATTACCTCATCCCTATAAAAAGTTGCACCGTGCCCCTGAGCTCTATCCAACGTAGACCAGTCAGTAGCAACATTCACCTTTTCAAGAACTATGGACGCAGACTCTAACTCTCTGCCTTTGAGCCGCTTCCCTTGTGAGATTATCAACCTGATTACTGAGAGGCTGATAGTGTTCGATGCTATTGAGACCCTCCGTATAATGAGTAAAATTGGAAACCCACTGGTGCAATACTCACTGGATCAAAACATATTGACGGTTGTCGCTGATCTAAAACATGACTCAAACCTAGACAACACGTCGCAATTTAATAGAAGTGAGCGTCTACTAGATGGTGGTCAGCATTCTATTTCTAACAATAAGATATACCCTGTTGATCTAAAAAGGCTTCGAGAGTCTTGTACTGTTGATCATTCTGTTACTCAATCTTTGGATTGCTCCCCTTGCAAATTTACCAAGACTTTTTTGGAAATTACTCCTGAAGACATGAGATATGCTAGAAAGTTCAGAATGATAATCGTCCAAGTTTATAACAATGATGGGACTTGTCTGAATTGTGACAAGGATGCTGCCCGAGACGTCCTTGTTTGGCTTCTTCGACGTCCATTCGGCTGGTGGCCCTATGAGCCAAAAGATCTTCGTCACATGAACTATGACGATCCGTTACTAAAACTCAAAAATGACCCACCTATCATTCATTTTCAAATCTTCAAAGAGCTACCAAGTCATTTGGAAAACTGTCGTGTACTTGGACAGAATGTACATTGCCCACCTGAAGACAGACACAGAGAAGGGTTTCAGCCTGGGTATCCAGAAACCAGTGATATTTTGAGGTCGGATGCAACTAAAGTTATTGAAGTTTATTCAGAGAAACTAAATTATGATGAATTTGAAGAAGAAGATCATCTATCTATTAAGTTGATTAGTGGGGTATTTAGCAATACCCACCAGCTTTCCATCCCTGCAGATCCAGATGGGAAAATGTTTGAAGTGAACTATTTCACGTCGCAAACATACCTGAATCAGGTAAGTACGGTTGATGTGTTCTTTTATGTGAGAGAAGAGACATTGAGAGAGAACTATGAAGGTGGAGAGAATGATGATCATGCCATGACAATAGATGACTTGAATAAGGACCTTCGTCAGATGCTGAAGCCTAATGTGTATAAATTCTTAGACTTACTGATGAGGAATCGCCATTATCCACCAGGGATGGTGTGGAAGGTGCCATTTTTCAGATCCATCATATGTGAAATGGAGAAGAAAAGGTGCAGCCTACAACCAGGCGAAGTTATGGAACTTTCACGGTTGCAGTCATTCTTAGATTTGAAGAGTGACCCATTAAATCCTCCCGAGATCTTGAACACTACCCCGGAGATTAATGATCTATATGATGTAGAAAGAGGCCAGTACATCATGAGATCCATTGTCAAATTTGCAGCAAGGAAGTTGTATGGATTTCCAGGCTCCATGAGTCAACGTCGTCTTCGTGCATCTTGCCAATCGTCTACTGGGAATATCAGATCCACCAGCTCCATCTACCTGGGTAGATTTCAAATCCACCAATGGGCTAAAAGAGTTGTCCAGGATTGCAGGGACGATCAGCGCCGAAGACCATTCTGGGAACTGCGCTACCTGCCCAATTGCTATTTCTGCCACCCATTAGTGCGATCACGGAGATCATCTAATGCCCCGCGATATTCCTACGAGTACTATACTTACCGCCTCTCAACGTGGCTGCCGATTGGTGGTCGGTGGCTCCCCTGATATAATTGATTATGTTTCTTTCTTCGACTATGTAGGCCGGGTAACACGCATTATCTAAAAAAGAGGAAAAAAGTAATTGATCAATCTATTAATTAATCAATTTTAATGTGTGGGCGGCAAGTGGCAACATGGACAGGCGAATGAAGAGAATTTTCAAGGGCAGAACGACCTCCTCCAGCTCCCACCGAAGAGGAAGCAATGATGAGCTAAGCACCAATGAGCTAAGCACCAGAGGGAGCCTGTCAGACGAGGAACGTGACATGATCACCTCACTAAGGGAAGAACCAAGCTACAGATCCGGCTCGGTGTTCTCTTCCCATCAGACGTTTGACTCGTACTCAACAAACCCAACCACGAACGCCTCTTCGTCACATCATCATCAAAAGGCAGATAAACAGCAAGAGGATGTCTCGGCACAGCCCGGTGGGTTCTTGAGCAACATCGACAATGTTGGTAAACCGCTCAGAGTGATCAATGCCGATAGGTACGATCTGTTGACGAGGTCCACTACAAATTCGTCAATGACTGGTAGTGGTAGTGGTAGTGGTATAAGAAGAACGAGTGCGGATTATGGCACCAGTCGTAAAAACAGTGATAGTGGTGGCACCAGTGGGGTCCTCAGTAATACAGCAAGGGAGATGCCTACAATCGAGAAAGTTGAAAGAGAACTGACTCTGTTGAACGAAAATCTACTGGAATTGATGGATAGAGTGAATCAGAACGTTGTTAACACTTCAAAGGCTACAATACTGTTGGTGGAGCTGCTTGATGAGACACTTTGTTTTGAGAATTGGGCAGGAACTGGGATAAGCGTGGAAAGAAATGAGTATTTGAGAAACATTTTGAAAGTTGTGTTGCAATTTCATGATACATTTTTAAGATTTGAAGTGTATGAAAGTTCCAAGAGCCTCTTGATAAAGAGTTTGAAAGAGTTCCTGGGTAGGTTTGGTTTCAAATTCGATTTCAACTCTTTTGATACTGTCCCATTCATGAGAAACTTTGCCATCAATAATGGTTCTGAAATCCCCAATAAAGATAAGATTGAACTGATTCTCGATAGAATCATTAGTTCCAATTCGTCTCTAATCTCAGATCAGGATGGTTCATTCATTGCACCTATTCTTCGTGGTTTGTCCAAGTCAACTTCAATCCTATCAATTATGTTTGGATTTCCTGAACCACAATCAAATCACTATGATATCATCAATGCGTTATTCCAAACTTTTCCTGATATACATTTCTTCGTTGTGAAAAACAATATCAAGCTATGCTCCGGAAAAACTGCCAAGAAATCATACAAGTTCACTCCACCTTTCAAGATCCCAAATCGAACATCCCCCGAAATTTCAGTTTCAATCTCAGCATCTAATGGGTTGAAATCAAGTGGGACACTAGGTGGTTACATTTCACCTAAATTTACACCAAACACTGATAAGTCATTGCTAAAATATAAAGGCTCAAAATTTGCCATCACATGTGCTCATGTACTTCTAGGTGAAGATCAAGATTATCCAACTGTGTCTGTTCCTTCCAATGTTTTGTTGAATTCATACAAGAGTGCTCTGATTGATGAAAGAGATCGCTATAGTAAAAACACGAATGAATACTTGGCATTTGACAATGAATTGAATAATTGTGATTCTCTGTACAAGACCCAGCTTGGACAAGTCATTTGGGGTGAACGAATTTTGATCAAAAACAAAATCAGCGATATTGCTATCGTTAAAGTTGATGACTCACTCAAACACATTGAGAATTCTCTTGGTGATGATCAAGAATTGCCACTTTCATTGAAGTTTAAAACCATCAAGAAAGTTATTCCAAAAGATCAATTTAAATCTCATTCAAAAGTGTTCAAAATTGGATCAAAGACAAAATACACAAGTGGTGAAATCAATGGTATCAAAATGGTGTATTGGTTGGAAGGACACTTACAAACTTCTGAATTTGTGATTTCATCACCAGAACCGATGTTTGCCAATGGTGGTGATTCTGGGAGTTTGGTTCTGAATGATCTAAGTGATGAATTGGGATTGGGTGTAATTGGGATGTTACATTCTTATGATGGTGAGATGAAACAATTTGGATTGTTCACTCCAATGGATGACGTTTTGGGAAGATTGAAAGAAGTTACGGGTTTAGAATGGGGGTTTATATAATATTGACGGTTAATGTGATGATTATTATCAACTATGGTTTGATTTAACTATTCAATACAACGGAGTGTAAGATTTATTTTTTGAAGAACATGACATGAATTTATACACGAAACACCCTCGATATCGTTAAACTTTTTTCGCCTCTGTGACCTTTTGGAGTCATTTATAGAAACTCTTTGGCCTTTCTCTTGTATGCATTACAGTCTCTTAACCAATTTCTGTAATCTTTCAAACTTTGGATTTTCTCACCATAGTAATCTGGGACTGGATTACTGAAACTTTGAAAACGAGGATCAACTCTATTTTTGCCAACTTTATCCAAAAACTCTTTATGTTTCACTTTGAATCCATTTAAAATCTTTGAGTTTTTCAATCTGAATACAACGTTTCCTAAAATTGGACCTAATAAAAACCCAACAGCACCAGTTGTTAAAAACCCAGCAAAGAATATCATGAATGGATCAAATCCGAAAATCATCTGAGTAGGATCAATCTCAATGTTTGAGATATATTGCCATGATAAAGAAGAAGTCACGAGTGCAGTTGTTACCGAAGAGGCCAAGTTGATTGTACGTTGTTGTTTACGTAGTTGAAAGAACTGGGTCCATGTTAGGTCTGATTTTGGTGATGATGATGTGGATGAGGAAGTGGAGGTGGAAGGGCCAGTTTCTTGTCTGATTGGGGCGGAACTTGACAAAAAGCGTAATTGGAGTGGTTGTGATTGTAGTTGACGTTTCAATGACGAGTTTATGGCTCTTCTAAGCATCTTTTCTGGGTGGTTTTTTTGGTGGTTTTATGCTTGATCTGATGAGTTTGGGTCCGTTGAGGTTGGTGGAATATCACGACAATTTTTGGAGAGACGATCGAATTCCGGGATGGGCCGGGTAATGCATCTTACCCTCGGATTTTAATTGATTATGCACATTGATCTACACAACTCTTCTACAGGACTAATCGTCTTGGTGATGTTCATTGAGTCATAGATATATAAGCGATAGTGGAAGCAGAATGGCCAGCTTGGTTTACAAAAGGCTTCCCATCATTGAACGATGTTTCCAGATCTTGTTCCCATCCCAATGATCAGTTTCCACCAGTAATGTCTTTCTCAATTGTTCAACTTCATCTCTGGTGAATCCCAAGTATTTATTCATATAGGAATCAATCCCACCAAATTCCGAGTTAAACATCTCAATAGTTGCAATCATACTCTCATATTTTGAGCTGACAAGATTTTGAAACATTTCTTCAAGTGATAGATGGTTCAATGGGTTATTTTCCAGTGAGAATTCATCTTCTGAATAGGTATTTGATGCCAATTGTAATTTCCTCTTCAATCCTTCAACCATATAGGCAAATTCCTGTCTAATTTCAGGATGGTTTGGAACCAGTCCAACTGTTGTCAACTCATACTCCTTGGCAATTGTATGATTATCCACACCTGCCAAAAGCAGAATTAACATCGCCATCATACCAGTTCTATCTTTTCCTGCTTGACAATTGAACACTAAAGGATCGTTTGGATGGTCCAGGATATGTCTGAATACAACTTCAAATGCATGACCTCCTCCTTCTAAGATATCACGGTAGACGTATTTGAAAGTATACCATGATGACAACAAGTTCTGATAACGTAGGGCAACGGCTTGCGGTGAAATATCAGTTGATTTATAAACGGGGATATTATTGATATTAATACCATCAATCTCCAGTCCACCATTCTTTTTGAATTCACCAACACTTCTAAAATCAAAGAATGACTTCACACCAAGGGAACGAAGTTGATTTTTTCCCTCTTCAGTGACTTTTGAAGGATTTGCACAACGATAAATCAAACCTGGTTTAACGTAGTGTTTATTGTCTTTGGTTCTCCAACCTCCGATATCTCTAAAATTTGCAATCCCATCGATAGATTTCCAGCGTGGATATGAATGAATCACTCGACTTGAATCTTTAAACCTCTTGGTATCTTCTAGTGTATGTAACCAAGAAACAATGGATTTTGCTACTTTGTAATTCCAGTTGATCTTGTTCTTCTTGGTCAATGGCCAACCCTCTGGGTTCAATCTAGTGGCTAATTCAGATGAATCAATCGTGGTAACCCCATAGAAGTTATGATCTGCATTTGGAATGAACTTCAAAGTATGTCTTGAGCCTAATAGGTTTGCAAAATGTGAAGAATCCTCCACTGGAACAATATGATCTGACAATCCATAGATACTCAACACTTGGAACTCTTCATCGAGATGTTGCAATCCAGTCAGATCTTGAGATGCCAGATCTAGAGTTTCGCCTCTTTGTATTATCAAATCTTTGTATTCACCTCTTCGATACTGATTCAGATAAACATCACCACCTTTATGTTCACCAAATGGGACCAACAGCAGACTTGCATTGTATCGAGCAGCAGCATTCACCAGATTCGGAACCACCCTAAACCTCTCACCTTTCTTTATCTTGTCCTGTTGGTCCAATGCCCATCTGAACATCGCAACACCACCTCTGGAATGGCCAATGATTGCATTTGGGATCAAATTGATGCCAATATGTTCATACGCCTTACCGTTCTCAAAGACATCCAACGCCAGATCGATGTCTTCGACGTCCTGGGCAATTGTTCTTCCCACAGTCTCATCTTCGTTGTCCTGAGAGTCTCCACACCCTCTGAAATCAAAGCGGAACGAGTAGATTCCCAGCTTCGTAGCCAGCTGATGAGCCAGCAGCGCCTGGTAGCAGTAGTTCTTGTGGCCGCCTTTCCCATGGAGGATCAGTGCCAGCTTGTGTGTTGGCGGGTAGTGGGACTCGGAGGACGTTGGTGCTTTCAAGAGTTCGTCTTCAGGGACGCACGCTGTTGGAGGAACAGTGAGGATCCCAACCAGGCCAACCTCGTTCTTGTTCTTTGAGCGTGGGATGGAGATTGCGAGGAGCCTCTCGTTGGCCCTCAGCGTGTAGTTCGTGCAGGTCTCGCCTGGAAGCTGCTTGACTGTGGGCGGTTCGCTTCCCATGTGTTTTTTTTTGCCTAGCCGCTGTGGTTTGTTGATGTTAAAGTGAATGGACATTTTGCTCCTTCTTTAAAGGCCCCAGCTCTTGGAAAGTTGGAGCTGCCACGCACTGCGACGTTTTACGAACTCGAACACGAACACGCGGAGATATTCGGAGTTAGGGCGAGGCCGGGGAAACCAGCCGAGGCTGCTGTTTACGAGCAAAAGAGCCATATCACGTGATTCACTGATTGATGGACCTGGCTTGAGGTACCTATACACAGTCTTCTAGCGCTGCCACCTTGCTCCTTTCAGTGGAGAAGCCATGCATCATTCACAATCTCCTTCATACTTGGCCTATTTCTAATATCTCTTTGTAGGATCCTCTTGATCAGAGAGATGCATCCTTCGCTAGTCACAAACGGAACGTTCAATTCACCCTCCATGATCTCATCAACATTGTAAAATGGGTTTTCTTTGTATATCAGTGTATAGATCAATATACCCAAAGACCAAACATCCTGTGGCTTCCCTTCATATGGCTGACCATTTAAAACTTCTGGTGCTGCATAATCAAGAGTACCAACGAAAACATCAAATGGGCCCTGTTTGATATAGGCAGCTGATCCGAAATCAATCAGCTTGATAACACCGTTGGAATCAATGATCAAATTCTCATCTTTGATATCTCTATGGACAACACCATTGTTGTGCAGATGATTGATGGCACTGACACACTGTCTAATGATGGATTTGCATTCGTATTCACTCATTGATTTCTTCAACTCAATCATATCGAAAAGATCAATACCAGGGGTTGGGAATCCATGTTGTGGGGTTTCAATATAGTAATAATCATCATCTTCAAAAAAATCAATCAATCTCATGATATTTGGATGTGGATTACTATTGAGCGTTGCCATGATTTGAATCTCTGATGGGATTGTACCTAGTTTTCTATCACGAACCCACGTATCAACCAAGATTCTTTCCTTGATGATCAATTTGATGATGATTCTATAGTTGGGATCAGCACGGTTTTCAGCAAGAACGACTCTACCATATGCACCTTGTCCCATTTTCTTGATGACTTTAAACTCTTTGAATGTTTTTTGACGTCTTTTAGAACCAATAGTCTTGGGATATTGTGATGATAACGATTTCTGTCTTGCAATTGTCTCATTCTCTATCTTCAATAGTTTCATCTCATCCATGCTTTCATCAAGGGCTTTGTAATTTGATACATTGATTGTCTCTGGATCAGATTCAGGACCTACATTGTTGTTGTTCAATGATTTGATGTCAAGGTATGAGCCAGGTTTGGAAGATGAGACAGTGGAAACAGGGGAGGAATTGGCAGTTTTGACACTTGGGGATCTACTAATTGATTGAATCTCACTTTCATTCAAAATTGATAGTTGTGAAGGTAATTCTCGCTCTTCTTCATCTTCATGAATTGATTCATCAATTTCACCATCACTTGTCTTTGAAACACTAGTGTCCAACTTGTTGGCATAGACAGTTCTTGAATGAGTGATCCATAACACCAAAGTATCAACGTTCGAACATCTCAATTGAATATCGACTTTGATAGTAGATCCATCTGAATGTTTACCATCCAATCCAATCGAATTTAAAAAAGTCTCATTTGGTTCATTGTTCAATAAAGCATTGATTTGTCTGAAGAAGTGTTCAGGTAAGACCAAACCAGGGACAACTCTCAAGTTTTGAAAATTTTTCAAGACAAAACTGATTATGTTGATGAAATTTGGAACAATCTTCGTGATTGGTTGATCCACTAATGAAGCTTCGTTGAAACCAAATAAGTTCTTGGAGATGGATTGATTGAATGAGAGGACTTTGTAATCATGGGATGAGATGATGAATACACCAGCAATATATGGCATTGTGTGGATCTTCAACTTCAGTCTACCTTCGTTTTCATCAATGACTTTTGAAGTTACTGCACATGGAATATTCAATCCATTCTTCTTCAAAGTGAAATACCTTCTCTCATTAATGATCTTAGATTCAACAATAGTCCCAGGGATATCAACGTTTTCATCAAGTTGTTTCTCTTTGGAAATATAATCATCGAATTGATAAATCAAATCATCAATCTTGGTCAAAGTAGTACAATCTTTTGAGAAAAAATCACCATTTCCAGAAACTTGTTTCCATGAACTAACTGCATTGTTCTTATTCAAATCAATAACAACATCAACAGAATCACAGGGCACTTGATCAAACATACAAATGATTAAATTCCCTTTCTTCTTAGCCCATAATGAAGCCCATGTCAGTTTATTCCCACTCTTGGCAATAGCAATTATCTCACCAGAGAAAATGATCTCATTCTTCGTCAAGGAATTGGCTATAAGTTTATTGAGCACAAAATCTCTCGAATCAGGTGAGATCAAATCCAATAACGTAAGTCTTCGTAAGGATGTTCTTGAAACACCAAAGATCAAACATGCCAAATCATTAGCGGCTTTCAATCTCCATGGATCATTAACTTCAACGGTAAAGACCGCTTGTGGGGACGTATTCTTTTGTGAGACGTTGTGAAAGATTCTCTTTGAAGTAGCATTGGAACTCGTGGTAAAAGGCATGCTGGGCGTGAGTGGTGTTGCTGGTGATGTCGGTGATGAGGTAGGTAATTGATGTTCTAAAGAAGATAGTGCAAGCGTTGAAGCACCTCTATTCAGTGAGATGATGGGTGTTTGTGCTATAGGTTCATAAAATGGAGTGGCTAATGCATGTAAAAGTTTCACTTTCAACTGGGATTCCGATGAGTCCATCTCATTGGTCGATGGTGTGTCGTTTTTTTGTTGTTGGTCTGTGACTGTTGAAAGGGACAAATCATGGAGGTTCTGTGCGAGTGTTTTCTTGTTGGTTATTGTAGAGTCATCAGCAAGTTTATCTTCTCTCAAGATGTTGATTAAAGCTTTAAGCCCCACATGCGTGTGCTCCTCCAGTGTTCTATTTGAAGTTGTTGAGCTTCTTGGTTGTACCGAAGAGTTGAAAAGGGCAGCTAAAGCAGCTGAGGATGCATTGGATCTGATGTTGATTTTTGAAGTTGAGTTGGAAGCCTCCAATTCTCCTTCATCTTGTATCTGATGGATGAAATTTTCAATATCCAGGTTCAAAGGTGCAGAGTTTGCAAATGACCCACCACTACCAGTGGGAAGACCATCACCATTCTTTGCCTCTTGTTTGAGTAAGTCAGGTCTGTCTAGAAGGATTTCTAAGGATCTTTTCAATATTGATAGTCGAACAGCCAATGAGTTTGGAGAAAGATGAGCATATGAATAAGCATGGGTTGATTCTTTTGGGAACTTGAGGATTTCCGTTAAGTTTAACGAGAGTTTCGATATTCCTCCTAGACCGTTTCCATTGTTCAACTGTTTCTTCCTTATGGAGCTAGTTCTTTTCAACGGGGAGGAATTCACACTTCGACTGAACGGTAGGTCATGAGATGGAGAGGTGGGTATGCCCAACTGTGGTCTCCCATCCATGCTATTCTCATCCTCCTCATCCTCGTTGTATATGAAGAAGGACTTCCTACGTCCAGAACCTGACGCTACTGTTTGCGTTTGCTGTGATGATTGTGTTGATGTGGGAGCGATGAGGGAGGGCTGCGCAGTTGGGAAACCAGGCAGCAAACTCTGCGAATGCTCTGTGGTGGTAGTGGTGGGAGAGGACTGCTCCCCTGACGAGGGAAGGGATATCTTGAGGGGTGTGCTCTTGCCGTTGATCGGACAGCTATAAGGCATTGAGTTTTGGCTCTTCAATGAGGGATGGGCTGCACAGGTTGTTGTTGTTGATTAAAAAAAGTGGCCACACGGGAGAGTGCAAGAAAGAGAAGGGAGTGAAGCTCTTGCAGTGCTGAGATGTTTGTTTGTCAGTGGCGGCTGCGTGTGTGTGTGTGGAGCGTGCGAAATGAGCTCAGCTGATTGTTTGGCCTCTGCTTTGGCGTGTGCTCAGCCAGCTCCTGCTGCTTGTTTTCGGTCTTGAGCGGTGAGTGAGGTTTTTGCCTTGACAGAAAACACCAAACAGCGAGCGGGTTCGCGGTCACTGGGCTCAGAAATGGTAATATTCGCGGTGGGTTCACAGTTTATATATTATTATCATCGCATAATTACTGAGATATGTGATTGAGTTCATTGTATAGTTGGTCACTTGATTGCAGGGCCATGAGAACACACTGAGCTGTAGAGAGCATCCAAGTTCTTCTCTTCAACAGACTTATTCCTCGTGGAATTCCCAGCAGGTATCTATCAGATAGCGACGGTACGCGCCACATCAGCACCGTTTTTAGTGAGAAGGAAAGAAAAACCAAGACTGAAAAAACCAAACAAATCAAAGTCGCACCAGAAACCCACTCACTGGGAACTAGCCGCTGTGTCAAGTACTTGCCCATAGCCGTCTTTGAATCGGCTGTTGCTGCGCGTGATCCACTGCTTTTCCGCCAAACACAAGATGGACTGGAGAAGCGAACTGACGAACCAGGAGAGACTCAAGTACGTGGGCGTCTTGGTCCAGGTGCTCAAGGAACTCCACCTTACAAATAACAGTAACCCAGCGACCCTGGACATCAACAAACTCAAGTTGACCGCAGAGGAGTTTGAGAAATACTGTTTCCAGAAAGCCACGAATAGAAACAGCTATGTCCACTTCTTCAAGCAGAAAATTCTGGCCTTGAAGAATCAAATCCAGCAGAAACAGGGTCTTGTTGGCGGTGGGAACCAATTACAGGGACAGGTTCAACCGCAACAACTGCAACAAGCTGCGAACCCAAGTCAAATATTCCTGGCTCAACAAGCTCAGGCTAGACAACAAGCTGCTCAACAGTTGAGATCAAATCAACAGCAACCCGTCAATATGAATAAGAGTTTTGTTGCGAGTAACAGCTTCAATCAGAATCAGAATCAACCACAACCTATTCAACCACAACCACAGTCTTCCCAACCACAGACGCAGCCTCAGCCTCAGCCTCAATCACAGCAACAACGAGCACAAGCTCAGTCAATTGGTGTAACCATGAAAACAATTCCAATCCCACCTCCTTTACTTCAAAGAATTCCAAACCTACCACCAAACGTGAATACATGGCAACAGATTTTTGACTTAGTTACAAATCAGAGACTTGATTCGGAGTACATCAGTCTGATCAGACAGGCCTACAATCTCCATTCACAACTGATAACAAAACAGCAGTTGGCTCAACAGCAAGCTAATCAGCAGCGGGCTCAACAGCAATCTCAACAGGGTCATACTCAACAGGCATCAGGTGCTCAACCACAACAGAAGGTCTTCACTCAAAATAACGTTCCAAATGCAGTACCCTCTAATGATTTGAGTGCTCAATTGTCAAGGCATCAACAGGATTTGAGGACTCGTCAGGAATTGACGCAGCAACAACAGGCTCAACAGCAAAGGCATCAGGTTCAGCAGAGACAACAAGCTCAGCAGCAACAGCAACAGCAACAACAGCAGCAACAGCAGCAACAACAACAACAACAACATGTTCAAAATCCGAATACTACCACTCCTCAGATTCCATCATTTCCCCCTTTGTCTGCAGAGATGTTACAACGTCTCAGTGAAAGTGCTCTACAATTGTTGGCCAAGTTGCAACAAGAGAAACAGATTCCTGAAAATATAACGAATCAACAGAAGAACATATTCATCAAGAGATATATCAATCGTCAACAGGAGATGAGAATGCAAGCTATGCAGAAACAGAATGCTCTACAAAATCATACTCTAAACACTCAGCCACCGGTTGGGATTCCTGCTGAAGCTAATGTCCAACATCAATTTCAGAATTTATCCACTCATCAAACTGCTCAAATGCAACAAAATTGGAGTACTTCCAACAACAAGAATAACGTTCAGATTGGTAGTAATCCTACAATGAGTGGAACACCTGATGCTCAACAATTGAGTGCTTCCAGACAGTTACAAGCTCAACAACTTGCTCATCTCCAGCAACAACAGCAGCAGCAGCAGCAGCAGCAGGCATTTATTCGTCAGCAGCAGCAACAACAGCCAATGAGCAATATCGGGTCGGCAAACTCAACTGCTCCATCCACTACTGCCACTGCTCCTATTGGCCAAGCAGCCCCTGCTAATAATGCTATCAAGCATCCATTAGCTACCGGGAGTGAAGAAGATCGTCATGAGCTAAGACTTATCTTGAATGAAGTTGCTAAAACGCCCATCAATCTGCCGAATTTGACTAATCAGTTGACTCAAGAGCAAAAGAATATTGTCAGTTCGAAGGTTCATACCCTGTTGATGCCGTTGTTCAATCTCATTGATCAATTGACTCCTACTTATTTCAGTCTTACCAGGAATACAGACGGTACCAGAAAGTTGTTACAAATGAGATTGCTGGTTAAAGAAGTTTTGGAAGGTTTGAAGAGAAATGAGTTTTTTGCTAGTCCTGAGTTGTTAGAGAAGATCAAAGCCCAATCACATAGATATATCTCTATTGTGAAAGAACAGATCAACAGAACCAAAGCGGGAGCCAATATGAACAACACAACAATTCCATCCAATACGGCAGGAAGTTCTTCTGCGGCTACAAATGGTAATGCTAAAGTGCAAGGACAAGATGGTTGGAATAACAATGCTGCTGTTGCTCAAGATCAGATGAATCGTATCAACCCTCAACTGACTCCTCAGCAGCTGTTACAACAACAGAGGAAACCAATGGATCCACAGGTTACTCCACAACAATTGTTACAGCAGCAACAGCTAAACTCATACAATCCAAATGCTCCTGTTCCATCTCAGTTCATGAATAACAACAATGGTAAAATGATTGTTGGTGATTTCAACATCGATGTCAACAACAATTTCAGGAATGGTAACAATGTTGATTTGACAATGTTGAATGCCAGAAATAATACACCTGATATGTCAAACTTGAACCTCAATAATCCTAACTCTAACATTCCTGGAAGATTGACCTCATCTCCTGCACTTCCAAATGCAAACTTTGCTCCTACTCCTAACTTCAACAACTCACCGCAACTTGCCTTCAACAATCTGCAGAAACAGCAGCCAGCGGTTGGTAATTTTAGTAACAATCAGATTGGAGCGAGTCAAAATGTTCGTGCTGTTACTCCTATACTTCCCCAGCATAATCAATTACAACAACAGCAATATCCACAACAACTTCAACAACTCCAACAACAGCAACAGCAACAACCTGCTCCTACCCCTGCGGCTACAGCGAAGAAACCACCTGCCAAGAGAAGAAACACCAAGACTACGACGAAGAAAGCTGTTACTCCAAAGACTGCTCCAACTCCTATTCCTGTTCAATCTGAGACTCCTTCTAATACTACACTTGCCAGTCAAGTTTCATCTGTGGCTACTACAGGTACTGGGTCTATGGCGAATGGCCCACCATCATCAACATCATCAGCTCAGCTTCAATTACAGAAGAAAGAACAGGATATTATAATAAGGGAAGACCAAGCCAGAAAAGAATTTGTTGAAAAGAGAAACAAAAGATTGGAGTTGTTTCATAATAGACCGGTTGATTTTTTTGCTGCTTCTTTGGCTAACTTGTTGGAGTTAACAGAGGAGGAGACCAAGATTGTTCAAGAGTCCAAGTCCAAGATTTATGAGGCTAAAGCCTCTCCATTCCAAAGAGGGTTGACACCTTCAACAATCTTGCAGACTCCATTGACATTCTCAAACATTTCAAGAACCCCAAACTCTACGACGAAGACTCTTTCAAACGTTGCTGGTTCTGGTAATACGGTATATTTATCACCTAAACTTTCCCCAACATCTGGTTCGAAGGGTATTGATGTCAAATGGACAGCCAAAGTCTCTCGAGAAGCGATCAAATCAAGTTTTGCAAATATTGATGAGATCAAGAAGATGTTATTTGTTGATAATTCTGAAAAGTTTGAGGTCATCTTGACACCACCTTCTGACTCGAAATCTGTCAAGACCGAGCCAGGTGTTAAAAGAGAAGGAGATGACAATAATGATAATGATGATGCCAAGAGTGACAGTAGTTTCAAGAAGTTCAAGATTGATGAGAACAATGAGTTTGTTGACGAAACTAATAACAAGTTGCCTAGTGATTTGATGTGGGACTATGATTATGTTACTACTCATTTGAAACTGGAAGAAAACCCCCTTGATATGTGGTAAATATCGCTAATTTTATATATGACTTTTGATCTTTTTTAATACCATTAGTAGTGTGTAGAGCATTAGATCAACCAGTTTAGAGTGTCATTTATACCAGCATTGAAAGAATCAAAATTGAACATATCATCATTTAGCAATTGATCCAGATTAATCATTGAAGAATACAGTGAATCCTGTTGTAACTCATTAACTAATCCATTTGCTCCACCGATACCAATATTAGCAGACTCAGGATTGTTAGCATTGATCCCATTAACGACGTTCTGATAGCCATCAGAGAGTGGTGGTACTTTTGCACCAAAGCTATTCTCCCAAATGAGGTTTTCTTTATTCAATTGGGGATCATTCAAAATATGAGATTGTATGTATCTGTTCTTATCAATCTCAATATCAGCTTCAGATAAATAGATGAAAACATTCAAATTATCCAAAACGTTCAATGTATGTTCAGGATCTGTTTTCAAATGAACAACTCTTAATAACCTAATTCTTGCACCTGGATCCCCAGAATATCTCTCAGATAAAAAATCCAAAGTATCTCTAATACATTTGAATTGATCCTGTTTCATACTTCTCAGGATAAACTTATGCTTATAGCATTGTTTGAAAATTTGATAATGGACCCTTCCCATCTTGTCTAAGATAAGACTGTTCAGTCCAGCTGCAATAGTGAAGAGTATTGAGGTGAAATTCTCAATCAATTTTATAAAGGTGATATTCTTGGTTGTAACCCCACGGGAGATCAAGTCTGAGGTATGATATAATCTTGATAGAAGTGAGACATATGAGTTAAATGTTCTTTGGTATGCATTTTGGATTAAAATGTTCAAAGTGAACAAATGGTTGGAATCTATGAATTCAGAATATTGATCATTGAGATATTTGTAAATGATATTGGTCAATTCTGTAGTAGTTTTGGCCATCAATTCTCTGTATAACTTTAATTTTGACAAATCAGTGTTTTCATTTTTCGCTTCGTAATATAACGAAAGATTTTGATATGTGGTTAATGATAATGATTTCGTATGTAATTGATAGTATAGTTTTTTCGTATTTCTAAAACTGACTTTAATTCGGGTTTCTTCATCCAGTTTATCTAATGATTCGAGTCCTTCAAGAGAGAAATTGATGTTGGTATAAGCAATCATTCTTCTCAGTGTAGTATCAATATCAGTGACTCTGGCACCAGTAGCGACGTTATTGACCAGTTTCAGTAAAGAAGAATATGAATTCAACAACTGTTGTGATCTTTTCAGTTCATTCAACATTTCATGCTCTATTGGAAAATCTGAAGACGTTAGTTCAGGAAATTCCACATTATAGCTCTGTCTATCTTGAATTGATGGACAGTATCCTGATAAAGTAGTAGTAGCTCTATCAAACTCCAAAATCCCAAACCAGGTTCTTCTCCAAGTATTTTTGATGGTTCTATCCTGTGTTACTTGTTGATGATAATTTGGATCTCTATTTAGACCTATGGTGAGCGCCGATTGGATGATTAAACCACTTAGGACTTGGGATTGTCCTAATGCTGTACCATCACTGTCCTCTGGTGAATGACTGAGATAGACTTTTAGGTATAACAATGCCTGAACTATAGTAAGCTTGACTTTCCTCAGCATTTTGAACAACGACAGAGCATTCAATGCTAATGATACGAACTCAGGTCCAATTGGGAATTTTTTCAAAAAGATAACTTCTGGATCATTTGATGTTTTGGGTAATGAAACATAAGTTAATCTCATGATTATCAACAACACTGAGAGTAATCCAAAATCATACTTATCCTCGATGATTATCGTGATTGGAGAATCGTCATTGGAGTAAGCCAGGATATTGTTGAACATTCTCTCATCAAACGCAGTTTGACTGATATAAGGGAAGAAAGGGTAAATGTACTTATAGAATCTATTCAAACAAGTTTTGATGACCCTTCTTGTTGGCAAAGCCATTTGAATCCTTGATTTTATATCATCAGTAGATGAAGCCGGCTCGAGATTCAGATTTGGAAACGTTGAACTCTCAGAACTCTTTTTTGGTATCCTTTGCTTGATAAAGTTGTCCATGATCTCTTGAATTTCAGGGAGTTGGAATTCACCCAGCAATCTCAAGTACTGGATCAATGAGCCATCAAGTCTCTCTTTCTTGTTTCCTGGTTTTCTCTCGATATCACCATGTTGAGATCTATAGTATGTATTGCATAGGTTCCCGTATCCTAGCATAATCATGTAGTATTGATCATTTGTTTCCAATGCTATAGAGGATAGTGGTTTGTTTTCAATCATTCCTGACCTCTTGATCATCAGTGCATCGTACAGTGCGTAAAAGTCAACAATGTCATTGTTCTCTGTGTCATCACTCGTGTAAGGATTCGCATTGGATGGCTGAGCATGTCTTAGGTCTCTGATGATGGCTTTCAGTCTATCGATCTCAGCTTGAGGATCCACCACAGAACTCGCTGAAGATGCTGAGCTGAGAGAAATACCGTGAACTTCATTCCCATCACTGAGACTCTCCCTTTTGGTGGCAGTCACGCGACCTAGCCAGTGTGGAGCTTCGTATTGACAGAGGTTCTCGACGTTACATTTGATGCAGTTCGAACAAGCGGGTCTCAAACGGTCACATTTGATCTTCCTCGTCTTGCAGTTGAGACACACGACCGACATACGCTGTTTCTTCTTGGGAGGGTCAATATTGCTCTGCTTCTCCATCTTTCCCTTCGTCCTGTTTTGCTTGATGCTCTCGAAGGGTTTAGTTTGATGGAAGCTGATTGTTTTGATAAAATGTGGGACTTCGCCCGAAAACGGGTTTATGCGAAATTCTCGGGACTTCTTTTCCGTAGTGCAAAACAGGTTCATTAGCGAGTTATTGTTGAGGAGTTCTGTTGGATATAGCTGGTGGATTACCCTGAGTTGCTTAATATCATATCATCAATACTTTAGCAATTACAGCTAGGTGCTCTCTTATATTATATTAATTAATTTCATGAACTATAATATTAAAAACTCATGAACTTACAACTCATCTTGGAAATTTAAGAAGAACAATTGGGGCAAATGATATAGATATTCAAAACATGCATCCTGATAAAGCAATGTTTGAAAGCTTAGTCAGATACTTTAGGGTTCAACAAGTCCGTTAGTCACCTCCAATGGACTCAGTCTTGAGTATTTGAAAGGCTTTCCACTGTAAATGAGAGTAGATTGGTGTTCGGATGAATCGTTTTGATAATTACTTACGTAATCTCTGATAGTGTGTATATAACAGGTATTACCTATTTTTCAACTCAATCCGATGTAGTGTAACGGCTAGCACGGTTCGCTTTCACCGAGCAGACCGGGGTTCGACTCCCCGCATCGGAACCAACTTTTTGCAACACCCGAACACCATCTATGTGTCAATTGCTTCTGGTTTTTTTTTGATCGCAAAGATTTGATTGTGAAGATGTTGCTCTACATGAATTTACAGAGAAAACTTGTATTATAGATTAGCATATCTTGTACAGACGCTTAGTTGCATTAGTGACTTTTCAGTCCTCTGCTGCGACCTCTTTAACAGTATGTCTTGCAGTTACTTTCCCTCCGAGTTCCAAATCAGAAGTGACGATCGAGTTAGCAGAAGAAGACACATCTTCTTCATCTTCATCATAATTTTTAGAGAAAGCAGTCCCTCTTTTCTTCTCTCTCTCATGAAGGAAAGTGATTAGCCAAAATGTCAAAATGATCGCCACTGATAGACCGATACTAACCCGCCAACCAGTATGCCATTGTGGTGCCTGTTCTTTAGGATTGGCTTTATCAGTTGTCTTGAAAAGTGCAAATGACAAGGAAGTTGGAATAGATTGTCCAAATAACATCATACTTCCATAAATTATAGCCTTCACTTCATTGTTTTCCCTCATCACAATGTTGACATATGAATATAGAATCGTGGTTGTACAGATATTGATGTTGGCGTAGTAAAATGCAAAAAACACAGCAGCAGCAGGAACGTGATAGACACTCATAATGATCGAACATACAAGGAAACCAGTTGCACCAATAGTGAAAATTATCCATGGGGGATAAACCGATGCAAAAATAGTACCAAGAACAGTGACAATCAAAGCGATAACATTACCCACAGTAGGATATGTGTTAATTTGGTAAACCGAGTATCTCTTTTGAGCTTTCAACCATAAGGAGAAATTTCCAACTGGATACCAAGAAATACACATCACTGTATAGCAGAAACAGAATAAATACCATTTCCAATCGGAAAAAGTGTCTTTAAACGTTTTCAATGTGATTTTCTGTGCATTTTCAACTCCATACCTCTCGGAACGTTTACCCACAAGTTTGTACTGTTCTTCGGTCAAATACCAAGGTTTGCCAGCTTCAGGGATCCCAGGCCAAATAACGAAACCGTACAGAGCAATTGGAATGGTGATGATACCATCAATTAAGAACAACCATTGCCAACCACTATATCCACCTTTTCCTGATAGATTTTTATATGCAGCTGCTTGTAAGTGTCCACTGAAAAAACCAGCTATACTTTGAGTTGAATACCAACTAGCACATCTTTTGAATAATTCAGCTGCATTACCTCGATATGGTTTACTTCCATACCATTTCCCAAGAATATAATGAGTACCAGCATAAGCTGGAGATTCAAAGAATCCAATTAGAAATCTTAACGCATAAAGTTGATGAACATGACTGACTTTACTTTGACAAAAAGTAAGAACACCATAAATGATTTCAAGTGTTGGGAAAACATATTTTGATAATTTGGGTCTAGAAAGAAGAATCAAACATGGAACTTGACCTGCACAATAACCAATTTGGTACATCCAACTAAGCCAATTATATTGGTTCCCATATAAATCAAGATCCTCTTTCATACCAGACACATAAGCATAACTCACATTTGAGGCATCGATAGACTTGACGAAAAACCCAAGACAAGCATAAGTTAAAATTGCCCAATCTAATTTACGAAGAAGTTTTTTCTCCTCCTCGTCATAGTTTGCTGGATACCAAACAACGATCTCTCTAAAAGCTTGGACTATTTTATATCGACTGACAACTGCAGGTTCATAAGAGGGTTTAGCTCTTGAACTTTCTTCGACTATCAGTTCTTCATCACTGGCTGATCTGACTTCAACCTCAACTTCTTTGGAAGATCCCATTATGTTAACTTGAGAACTCTCATATATGTGATGAATATCAAACAACAAGGGAAGACATGAGGCTTTATATGATTCCCATCACAGAAACCTACAAATGCAGTGCAGACACACAATGCTGGACTTTCCGCGGATTGTTTAACTTCTTTAGAGGTTGTGTAGCGTATGCAAAGGACAGGAGATGATGGCGTCGTAAGGATTGGTCATAGACTCATAGGTGACCACACATTCGTTTTCGTGATCCGCAGTGTGATTCAAGTATTGTTCCCAAGCCCGACAGACAGAAAGCACTAATCACTAATACAGCATTCAGCAGTCCGAAGTATAATATTGTTCCGTACCAGCCACCAAGACCATTTTGAAAGACAGACAGCATACTGACAGCTGTAATTGGCGATAAGCTGTACTAACACCACAATTACAGTCCTGATTCAACCTTCACACATTACTCAAGCACCAACAACCAATCGCCAAATCGCACACTTGAAAAGCCTCAGTGTGTTTAAAAGACCCGATAGGGACCTTGATCAACAGATTGAGAGGGGGAACTCACACTTGATTGGCCCAAAACACGCCCCAGCCGTGGCTTGAACGCCCAACTGTGGATTCTCATAAAGCAGGAGAAAATGGTTTAGCTATCCGAAAGCGTCTGAGCCAGTTCCGAGGGTGATCATAGTGGTCGGAACTGACATTATAACGGTATGGCTTCTCCAGGCTCTTTCTTGATGAGTTTTCCACTTTTTAGGCAATTGGAGCGTTGTTGAGTCCTCGCTGAGTGCTGACTGAGGATACCGGGATGGGGCTCTCTGGCTAGATGCCCGCTTACAGTATCGTAAGCCTGTGGTTATCTGCTATTTATACACAGCAGTTGAACTACAATGGACCTTTCTTTCCCAATTCTCATATTACTACTGGTAACGATGACAAACGACAAGAACAAACCAAAGTTCACCAGGGATCGGGGCCCATTGTTCTTATCAGCTGCTACACTAGCCACTGCTACGAAATGGAGAGAAGAAGGAGATAATTCAAGAGATCTCAGTAAAGATATAAACGCACTGATACAACTAAGTCAAATTGCAGAGAGAGGGAAACTTCATAGTTTGTTCTTTGTTGATCATCTGAGTTGGTTTGATAGTTATGGTGGCTTCAAGTATGCTGCTAAGAACGGTGTAAATGCCTCAAGGATCGATCCTGCTACTGCTGTCGTTGCCCTTTCACAAGCTACCAAAAACTTGGGATTTGTCATTACTTTTAGTACAGCTAGTGAACATCCTTATCATTTCCATAGAAGATTAGCATCGTTGGATCAATTGACTAATGGTAGGGTTGGATGGAATATCGTTGCAAGTTATCTTCCAAGTGTTGGTGATAATTTGTTGAATGGTGGTGCTTTACCTGAGCACGATGAAAGATACGTTAAAACTGAAGAATATTTGGATGTCTTGTATGATTTACTTTTGTCTTCTTGGAGAGATGATGCTCTGGTTTATGATAAGAAGAAAGGTATTTTTGCAGACCCTGATGCTATTAGGGATATCAATCATAAAGGGAAATATTACAAGATTAAAGGTCCAGCTATCACTGAGCCAACCCCTCAAAGAATCCCATTAGTTGTTCAAGCAGGTAATTCTAAAAAAGGAATTGAGTTTGCAGCAGAGAATGCTGAATTGATTTATATCGCACTAGGTTCATCTCATAAGATTGCTGAGATTAGAAAATTGGCAAGTGAGAAGTACGGTAGAGATCCATATTCCATCAAGTTTATTGCTGGTTTCACTCCATATGTTGGGAAGACTCATGAAGAAGCAGTTGCTAAAGCCAAAGTCGATAATGAAATTTCAACTTTGGAATCAAACTTGGTTTATTTCTCTAGTGTTTCTGGATTTGATGTCTCACATTATGACTGGGATGAACCTATTGAATTCAATAAAGAAACAAATGGAATCAAATCAACTTTTGATTTGTATGTGAAGAAAGGAGAACCAACAACAAAGAGAAAAATTGCACAGAGTTGGGCACAAGAGGGTAAAGTCATTGGAACTCCTGTTGAGATTGCAGATAAAATTGAAGAGATTTTGGAAAATCACGATATCGATGGGTTTAATATAACTTCTGCTACATTCCCTGGAACACTTACTGATGTTGTTGATTTATTGATTCCAGAGTTACAAAAAAGAGGGCTTGCACAGAAAGAATATCCTGTTGATAATGGGACTTTTAGAGAAAATAATTATCGTAAAGAGGGTCAATCTTTCTTACCAGAAAATCATCCTGCTCATGCTTTAAGATGGAAGAAAGGCATTGATAAGGCTCAGTTTGAAAGTGATTTGGCTAATTATAAGAAACTAAGAGATGAAAGGAGAAGTCAATAAGTAAATAAATATTAAATAATAAATAAATGATAGGATAATAAATGGCTACAACCAACATATTGTAATGGCGTTTAAGCATCAATCAACATCATCAAAGATCTCAAAGACCATAGTCTCTCTCAAAGTCTTGTGATTAACACCATCAACTTGAAACCCATCAATGGATCCAAATCCAAAGACACCATCATAAACAACCTCCCCATTCTCTATTACTTCTGAACCAATCCTTGAATCATCAACGTTTTCAAAATAAATAATGGGCCCTTTGCCCTTTCCATCACTCAACGACAGGACATCTATATCCTTTGATCCAGATTGGTCAATGTAATAGAACTTGATCTTGGAAACATCATTGGGATCAATTGGCTTGAGATCTTTCAATACTAGGGAGTTTGCTTTAGCTCCCCATTCACCTCCACCAGCAACAACTTCATATGTATTGGTGTTATCAGCCTCTGATCTTGTAGTAGTAGTAGTAGTAGCAGTAGTGGGGTTGGTGACAATCTTAGCATATATCAAAACCTGTTTCTGACCCAATCCAGAATCCTTAAGAGACTTCAAAAGGAAAGACGAAGCAGATGTATGGTTTATTTCCAAGATAAGATTCCCTGCGGATTTGGTGATGAGTAATTCAGTATCTGACTTTAACGGAATCAGATTATCGTGATGATGCAGAGGGTTGCGGGTTAAGGACAGTGGTAAGCGAATTGATAACGATGAAAGACTTTTGAATCCTTGAAATGGGGCTTTTGGATCAATGACTGTAATCTCATATGGCTCACCAGAATGAAAGAGTGTTGAGTTCGATGCATTTAAGCTCATTTTGACATCACCATCGTTGAACCGTACTTCAACCTGTGCCTTCTTAATACTCCAGTTTTTCCCATTGTCTTGAGCCTCTTTTAGCTGGTACCCATCAATTTGAATCCGTTTGGACAACCATAGTTCAGAAATGCTATTCCCAAGACTCGAATCCAATGCGATATTGATGATTTGTAAAGACTTGATGGATGGATCATTTCTTTGGAGTTGTTGTTTGATCAGATGGGAGTTTTGTGGAGTGTGAAGGAGCAACAAAGCCAATGGTTTGAATGAGGGAGGTATCAGGCGATGCCTTGCCGGATTGACAATAGTCCTCGGTAGACACTTCATGGTCAATTTTATTGGGTTATTTTGATCTGTGGGTGATTAACAAACAGACAAAGGTTTTCATTCCTCAAAGAAAAGACGGATTAAATGACAAAAAAGGACATGCTTTTGAGAGTATTTCTACGATTTAGACAGATTTATTGTATGAGACCGTAATGAAATGTTGAGCAATACCTATTCACACGGCATAGATATAATTGGATACACTATTATTTTACACCTCTAGATATATTTAAATTCATAGTATAGTGGTTTGTGAATCCTGGAGGAAAATAACGCCCGAGAAAATAGGATGAAATGGGTTTAGACCTGTTTTAGTGTGTTTAAATTATGGTGAGATCACATCAATTGCTCGTTCGAGTTTGTGCAAGATGAGTGTGGCAGTCTGTATGATCTTTTAGTGTCAAAGCTGAACAACTCTTCATGGATTTCGAGGCACAAAGCCAGGTTTTAATAGACGTTAATCTCTATGTGTCAAAGTGCTTTCCATTATATTAATCACATGATCATTATTCACTATATTGATTACGAGCAATTCTCTCACTTGCCTCAGAGAATTCTGGTTATACTTCTCTTTTGGGACTATACTAACAGCTATATAATACAGAATCCTCCAGCATATTCAGTGACCACAGTTCATCTGAAACGCACTGGCTCTGGCGCAGTGATGAGTGTATTAGCAAAAAGAACATCAGGATCCACATACCCATTTCGGGCTGCACTAATCAATGGAACACCAGTCTTGAAATTATCATACCCAGTGAATCCGTTATCTTTCTTCAAGTATCCCAAACCATGGAGATTAGGCTCTTCTTGTGCTAATCTCTCTGCCTTCTCTCTCATTCTCGCTCTATAGAAATCACAGCACAGTACAAAGAGTTTCAACAACGCCATACCACCAAGTATAGTAGCAACAATAATCAAAACAACAATACCAAACACAAGAAACCAATAACCAACGTTCCACTTGTGCTTTGAGTAGTCCACATCTGAGTCAGCCCTTTTCATAAACTCATGAAAGGTTTCTTGTAGTACATCAGTTGGTAGCTCTCTTATCGAAAACAGTCCATGAATTGGAGGCATGATGATGGATGAGTATGGATCTTCTCAAGACATTTCCTGAACTACTCAACACGAGTAGGGAGTATTGCCTCCCTTGAAACCAGCACTAAAGGGATACGCGTGCCCAACCCACACCTTTCAAAGGGATTGTTGCTCCATTGGGATAAACACTGAAATTCCCTTCTCATTATGATGGGGACACACCTCATGGTCAATATTCTACTTCAACTCTGTTGAAAACGACTCTATTAAGGATCAACTGTGATAAATAAGATCTATATATAAATAGTGAGACTCTTCAGTTACCCAAGGCATAGTAATGTAGATATGCAGATAGTGTTTTGACACCTTCAATATAATTACTGATATCAATTTTTTCATTAGTTGAATGAGCACCATCATCTCCTCTACCTAAAGGTAACAACAACACTGAGGTTTTCAACTCACGTTCAAAAGTTAAAGTGATTGGAATTGAACCACCTTCTCTTGTTAAATCTGGCTCGACTCCCCATACGGCTTTTGTAGCTTTTCTAGCAGCGGTGAAATTTTCATTGAATGGATCACTTAACCAGTAATCACCATCATGAATCAAATCAACTGATGCAGTATTTGGAGAATCCAAAGCTTTGAATTGGTCATTGATGTGTGTTTTAACCAACTCGGTCAATTTTGTACTGGAAATATCAGGGACGGTTCTGATTGAAAATTTACCTTTGACTTTAGCAGGGATGACAGTTTTAGCACCAGCTTCACTGAAAGCTCCTTCGATACCATGGATTGATAAAGATGGATATCTCCATCTATGTTGTAATATCGATTTCTTATCATTGTATAATGCAGTGTTTGAACCAGTAGCTTGATTTAAAACTTCAACATCAAATTCAATATCATCATATAATGCATCTTCCTTTTCAGTCAATGGTGCAACTTGTTCATCAATTCCTTTAATCAAAATCTTACCTTTTGTATCAACCAAACCTCCCAATAGTTTAACCAAATCAGTCATTGGTTCAGCAACAATCCCACCAAATAAACCTGAATGTAAATCAGCTTGTGGACCTTTAACTTCAATCTCATAATAATTGACACCTCTCAAACCGTATGTCAAGACTGGTTTAGTTGTACCTAACCAATAGTTGTCACTAATGGTAACGGCATCAACACCTTTGAAATAACCTTGAGCTTCTTGGGCAATAAGAGCATCAAGTCCTAAAGAACCAGATTCTTCCATCCCTTCAAAACAAGTGACTAAATTAACTGGTAATTCTAAACCTAATTCTTTATGGGCTTGAACTGCATTCAACCAAGCAACAACAGGACCTTTATCATCACTTGAACCTCTACCATACAAAACCTCACCTTTTTGAACTAATTTGAATGGGTCTGAATTCCAACCATCTTCTAATGAAGCAGGTTGAACGTCATAATGTCCATAAATCAAAATCGTTTTCTTTTTTGGATCTTTACCATACCTTGATAGTACAATTGGTGGTAATTCTAATTTTGGATTTTGAACAGGTGGTGGTTGAATACCCAGTTCTCTCAATTCAATATCTTCAAAACCTAAAGATTCCAATTGTGATTTCAAATAATGGGCAGTTTTAACAACTTGTGGTCTAAGGGATTCATCACCTGAGACACCAGGGATTTCGACAATTTCACGCAATCTATTGATAAATGTTGGTTTCAATTCATCGATCCTATTGCATTGTTAGTAAAAATCCTCTTCTCTTTGATGTGTGCGCAGAATAATACACACTTTTTGAACAAAGGCTTGAAGTCCGGTTCCGATGATGATGCCATGCTGCTGTATCTTCTGTTGACGTTTCTTTTGATGACTGGACCAATGCAATTGAGTAAGGTTCTTCTCATCAATAAACAGAGAAAAGGAAAACAGTGGCAAAGGGGAATCTCTTAAATAAATAACGTCAATTTTTCGTTTTTTGGAGTTGTCGATAATTACGTAATCCCTCGGTGGATATATTTCCTAAATCGGTAATTGGCACGATTGTAGATTGCGCCAATTGGCGGAATTCAATCACTATCAACCAACTAAGACCGTAAGGCATCATTCATATATCAACTGTAAAGAGTCAACTACATCTATTCATTCACAGTCAATCATGAATTGAAACTATACAGAAAAGAAAATGTAGCTTGACAAACCCCAGACATCTAAAAAGTAATAATTAAAGACGCACTAATTGGTGATTCATCAATCATGATCCAATCAATTCTTTAAAAAACTCTTTAGCGTATCGTATCAAAATTAGCAAAGAAGTAAGAAAAAGAATCAGAAAGGCTTGTTCTTCTCCATCTCAGAACCCATAAATCCATTGATGCAAAAAGAAGTTGGGGCAGAACAGGAGTGTAATAATTATACAAAAAAAACACTAGTGTGTTGTTCATGGAAGGAATAAAACAGAAATCATAGAAGGAAGATATCCTTATCCGTCGATGCTCAGATCTCTGCTGTTCCTCCAGTGCAGTACTATCAAGTAAAGATCTCATAAAGACAAAAGTACAACACATAAGTACCAAAGATGAAAGGTGAAGTAAAAAAGATGAGAGAAAAATTTTCATTGATTTTTCCGCTAATCTATGAAAATCCAGGCACGTGATTAACGATTGGATTCAGTCTCCGCGAATTCGTTTGTTGTTTTCAATTCTTTTTAGGAAATTTGAATTAGGGCAAGATTATCGTATTATGCAAGATTGTGGGATACATTTACTTGTCATCAATTGAAGTTGCTTCTCTTTCAGGTTGTAAATTTGGTCATTGAGTCACTTTTCTCACTCTCTTTTTTCCTCTTTTCTTTCCGCCTGGTTCATCTGAGTGTGTGCCTTTGGTGGGTTTGATTGAGAACAATGACTTCTTTCTTCAACAATGAAGTAATAGAGAGATCAATCAGCTTCAAGAATATTGCTGTGCAATTTCTATATCTATTTAAGGTATTGGCTGGGGTAGCTATATTGGCCATAAGGAATGTTAGTCGGTTCATCTATAACTCCATTCTGATCACATCATTACACTTGACGTTGAATGTGATGTATTACTTATTGGTTATTGTTAGATTTATAGTTGGTCTGATCTTTGATCCATTCAATTTGATTATCAAAATCATTGACTATAACACTAGACAGTTCTTAAACTTTTGGCTTAGACTTTTATTCAACATCAATAGAATTGAGGATATAATTACTGTTGAATATGGATTGATTCATTTCAAGATATTTGTTGAATGGGTTAGATTTATCAATGTGATGTTCATTACCAGTTTTATCTTGGGTATTTTGACATATTTGATATTTGTTAGAACCATCTATTGGATGACCACGATTGGTAAAAGTGATCCTCAAAAGGGATCAACTTATACCAAGAACCTTGAGAGGCACTCATATTTGGGGAATCTTGGGAATGTTGATCACGATGGGAAAAGAAACTTGTCTCTACTGAATGAGTATATCTTTGAGCAGAGAAAACAACAACAAGAAACAGAGGAAGGACATCTGAGTGGTGATACAGAGGATGTCGAAGGAATACCAGCTCATGACTTGGATGCATCATCAACAGCTTCCTACAATACATTGACAGAAGGTGCAAACCCACAGAATCATGACATCTTCCCAACAGAAGAGGAAGAAGAAGAGATTTATAACTTTGAGACATTGAATTCGTTATCCACGTCTTCTAGCTTCACCACCACTCCATACAAAGAACAACAACAATACTTACATACTAATACTCCTTCCACTTCCACGTCGTCACCGTTGACGAAAGCCTTCAGATCAAGAGTCTCGTCGCTCAACACAAACGATACAATGCGTTCCAACGGACCCTCCACATCACCGAGCTCCACCATCAACTCGAGCATCTTCAGCACTGTCGGGATCGCAGGGTCCACGACAATCTCCAGTGCGACCACCAACCTCAACGATAACGATGTTGACACTGGATCGATAAGAAACAAACCAATTACCACCATTGAGGAAGACGAAGAAGAGGCTTAGATTGGCTTTCTCCCACGTGATGAAAGTCAGTGAAACACGATCACATCTGCCATACAATACGAAAGCCTAAAAGGGTTTGAACAAAATATTGATGATGCAGCGAGCCAGCGACTAACACTGGAAAATAATATGAATCTCTGCTATATAACTAACGAATTTACGAATGCTACGACAGAAACACTTCTAAAGCGTAAATTATGGAATTAAATCGGTAAATTCCGAAGGTTGACGATCATTAACCTTTTACAAATCTAAAGAAGATTTCAGATCAGCACAGCATGAACTGGAAAGTCAATATCTTGTCTATCAATAAAGTTTGGACCCCACGTACGTACGCACTAGTGAATATCCAGTCACTTAGAAATCATAAGGAACGCTCTGATAAACTTAGGCCACCATCTTTGACATAGCAGCCAGCAAAAATCTACACCCTAATTGGTACAGTACGAGCTAAAATATAACCATTACCAGTGAAGAGTATGACACTCCAGCCTTCGGGCTACAGGGCTGGACGGAGTCCTTCCGTCAAGCGTTGACACTTGACAGACAGGTCGGGGAATGGGAATTATGGGAGCGTACCATGCGCCAAAAGATGCCAAATATCATTCCACAGCCCAATCTTCAGACGCCATAGGTACCAAACACCCTAGTCCCACTCCTGTTACACATATTACGCGTCACATGACTCTCCAGAAAGACCTAATTCACTATCTGGTCACATGACTTCATAATTCTACCAATCCAAATACACCATTGTTTAGAACATAATTCTCATCTTTTGACCACATTCCACTGGCATCAATCTGTTATATTCATATGGAGGCCACTCTTCCTTTTTAAGTTTATACTACCTATTTTATATACTGAACTCAACCTTTTGGTTAATTATACGTTCCTACTATTATAAAGAAGTAAAGTCATCAAACTCAGAATCTCTATTATAGTATCTCATTGCTCTACTAATTCTCAGAAGTGGGTCGACACTCCCTACTCCTCACAATGAAGTCTACACTCTACAGTTTGTGCCGGCGAGTGGTGAGGAGAACCCGTGGTGAGTGGTGCCTGATGTCTCGACTGCTTACGCTTTACAACCAACTTCACAAATGGCGCATACCAATCGTCACTTGGAGATTCGATTGTTGGTGTTGGTCGATAGTTGTTACTTCAGGGGAGGTTCGGGAATTCACCGAGGATTCTGTTGTTCAATTGGGGTTTGTTTTATAAATTTGTAGCCTTTGTTGAACTACTTGACAGTTGACAGGCCCATGCACAATGCACAACGCACATTCCCCACGCCACACCACAACAACACCGCCACATGGGTCTTTGATCTAGATTGCGTGATAATTTTTCCGCTAATCAACATACAACGTTTGTACTCTGTACTCTTGATCTGCAGTCCTTTCTGCAGTGTGTGTGTGTGTCTACTCTAGTTGTTACTTGAAGTTATGAAGCTGTGAATTGTGATTCACTCCGCTATTGAGTACATTGACCAGATCAAGAGATCATGTAATTCGGTGAATTAGTACATATTGATAGATCAGTAGCTAGTAGCTACTACTAGCTACTAGCTAGAAATTAAACAATTACACGATGGGACTTCCGAACATACATATATGGCAGTACTATATATCATGAGATAAACAAATAAAGCAGTGACTTTGTTGAAGGGTAATAGAATGCTACGGTAGAGTAGATAAGAAGATAACGTGACCTTCAAATAGGTCAGCTTCATTGTAAAGATCAGGCGACAAGGAATTCCAGAATTTATATCTATCACAAATTACGAGCTGCTCAGTTCACGATATTGGCAATATTCTACACGTCATTATGAAATATCTTTTGATTATACAACGGTAAGGCGCTGCTGTAATTAAAGAAGTACAGCTTGTACCAGAGTGTGTTGACATATGCAATTGGCTCGTAGACTAACGTCGGTTGTCGAGTCAACGACGGCGTCCTACAACTCATATCAGTTTACTACTACTAGTAGTGAGCGTTGCTACGTATAGGTACTACAGCGACTACTAGTTCTTGCGAGAGATCATACTTCGAGCTATCTTGCAATAACAAAATCACTGAAAATGAACAAAAAGTTGGTTGATCAACCGGGCATCTATCTGGTTATTCGGAGCTGAACTCTGAATTCTAATAGTTGATGATCCCACCTGTCATCAAATGTCCTTGTAGCGACTAGCGACTGTCGATTAGGCCCCTGACTTACATTTTTCAAGATATACCGATTTGAATCAATTTACAACTGGCATTCTCCCTAGAGGTGAACGGGCCGAGGCTTGAGAGCTCGATGGTCTAACGTAGAGTAATTAGTTACATCTATTGTTTCTCTTGAGCTAGCCTGGTCTTGAACGTACCGAAGCAGAAGTAGCTATTTAATGTAAATAGTCTCTTCATGGAGTCTTCTGGTAGTTTCACGGTGATGTAGACATCTGTTCGCTACGTCTATCTCGTTGTAGCCCAAATACTAGGCCTTTGTCTGGTTGTATTCAGCTGATAGACAACTAGGCCTGTCACGACTCACGACTCACGAGTCACGAGATCACATTTCAGGTCAAGGGGTCGGAGGCCTGATTCCTGATTGTTTGTTTTTAGCGGATTTGGTCTGATTGTTGTTCATTTTCAGGGGAGGAAGTATGCGAGATGATGCACCTTTAAATCTAAGCATTCACATTTTTCATTTAAAGTGGAAAAAAAACCAAATTCTCAACCAAGCGATAATTTTATAGTTGAAAGTTCAAAAGATAAATAAAAAGTGAATGAATTCTCTTTCTTTTTCCTCATTCTCCTTTGGAAAGGAGTCAATTGATAAAGGAGAGGGCGGCTAATTTACTATGTATCACCTGTATAACAACAGCAATCTGCACAATTATATAAATACGGAGTTCCACCACTATCAATATCAACAACAACAACACTCAATTGATCCACATTCTCAACCACCACCAAAAACAGCCACTTTCAACTTTTACCAGACACCTGTCAGTTCGAGATCCTCAAGCATCAATTCTTTACCCTCGCTTGATCCTTTCTTCAATTACAACAATGTTGATCATCAATACAATAATAATGACAATCAGATATCCCCAAAAAGGATAAAGCTCCCTTCCATCAGCGACATCAAGTTGAAATCAGGAAATTCAACTGCAGCTCCACTGCCGCTATATCACTATTATCAGCCTCCAATACAGCAGCAGTTACAACCTAGCCCTCCTCTTATTCCTCCTCACTATCTGAATTCTTCCTCCTCTCCTCCTTTGACCATATCAACAGTGGCATCAACCATCAAGAGGACAACTCACAATGGGGATATCACTCATAAGCAGCAGCAACAGCAACAGCAACAGCAACAAAAGGTGGTGAAGAAACTAGTAAAGAAGAAACTACAACACAAGGCGATTCATCCACTTGATGATGGAACAACCAGAGCATTATTCTTCCCAAAGTTTCAAATCAATGAAGACTTTATCATCAAACATTTGAAAAGAGATTATGCTTTAGATAAAGATGGCTTTCTCTCAAAGTATGGTCTAGATGATTCATATGACCATAAGGACTCTAATGAAATCATGATTGATGAATTGGAATTGATCAGATGGAAAGCTATTGAGTTCTTCTTGGATTATTTGAAGTTGAATGATATTAGAAAAGGAGACAATCATGATGATGATGATAAGAAAGATGAAGAATCAGAAGATTATGTTGAATCAATTGATCTGAAGAACGTCTTTGAAATTGATATTAAGTTCGAATTATTAAAGCCATCACATGAAGAAACAAAAAAACCAATCGGACTAGAGTTTTTTCAAACTTCACAAGACTCAAAGATCGAAGAACAACATCGTTATAACCTCAGAATCCACCTGAAAGTTCTGAAACCAAATGATTCAAAACTTGACAAAATGACAATCCTGGAAACATTGAAATTGAATCTTTGGGAATTCTTGCTAAACTATAATGATGAGATTAACATCAAGACAGGTAAAAAAAAGAGAAAACTAAACATCAAACCAAAATGGGGGCTTGGTTATAAGGATGAATTATCCATCCTCGACATGAAAGTTGAAATCGAGTAGAGACAATAGACTTGTCAAAGAGAAATCAAAGAGACTATAAACAATCAAGAAAAAGAAAGATACTCTATATTCTTTCTAGCTAATGACGACGATATAATGGACCTAATGCGCTATATTTATTTATTGAATACTATGTCATCTTTTGTAGGGTAAAACAATGCCATGAAATTACCAGATCTACTATTCAAGCTATATCAAGAAGCTCAAATCATATCCAAAGTCACTATAAACTAATTGAATGGAACACATAAACTAATGATAAAAACTTCATGAAAGGTGAGATGTCTTTACTTCAATTGCTGCATGATCCTTGATTGATGTTGAATTAACTTCACCTAATTTTTCTGAGACACTGATCTCATCAGCACTTAATTCATATTCAGCTTCATCGGGAGTTTTATCATTGATGAAGGCAGTTCCATTCTTTTTCTCCCTCTCATGAAGATAAACAATCAATAAAAACGTAACAAAAGTTAAAACAGATATTCCAATACAAACTGGCCATCCAATATTCCATTCTGGTTGAGCTCTATGAGGATTCTTAGCCGTTGTTGGGAATAAAGCTAAAGCCAACCAAACATAAACAAATTGTGAAACTGCCATCATTGAACCTAAAACTATCGCTTTCTGTTCAGTGTCTTCTCTAAGGACAATGTTTGCATATGCAAATGATATAGGAGATGTCAATAATACAAAATATGAGATGTAAAAGGCAAAGAATACTGCACCATTAGGAACATCATAAACCGTCATGATTATACTGGCAATTAACATTCCTGAACAACCAACACCAAACAAGACCCATAATGGCAACACAGCACCAAGAGCAGTTCCAACAAATGATACAACAACTCCAACAGCATTTTGACCAGTTGGATATGTGTTTATTTGAGAAACAGTGTAACCTTTAGCTTTCAACCAAAGACCAAAATAATAGATCGGAGTCCAGATTATAGCTTGTAATGTGTAATTTCCAACAAACAACCAGAATTTCCAACTTTTAAAAGTTCTTATGAAGGCATCAAGATTGAAATTTGAAGATTTCTTTAAATCAAATCTCTTCAATCTTTTATGAACCAACTCATATTGTTTATCAGTTAAGAACCAAGGTTTACCAGATTCTGGAATCCCTGGGAACACAGCAAATCCTAAAAATGCCAAAGGAACAGTAATGATCCCATCGATTATGAATAACCATTGCCATCCTTTATAACCATTCACACCTTGTAAATTTTTATAAGCAGCAGCTTGTAAATAACCAGAAAACATATTCCCAGCACTTAATGATAGAAACCAAGCACCTGATCTAGCAAATAATTCAGCAGGATTATTCCTGTATGGCTCACCACCATACCATTTACCTAAAATGAAATGAACACCTGCAAAAGTTGGAGCTTCAGTTAACCCAATCAAAAATCTTAAAGCGTATAATTGTTGAACGTTTTTAATTCTGCATTGAACTAAAGTTATAACACCATAAAGGATTTCTAATGAGGGTAAAACATATTTAGAAATTTTTGGTCTTGATAATAGAATCACACCAGGGACTTGACCAACAACGTATCCCATTATATAAACGATATTGATCCAATTCAATTGATTGGCATACATGTCTAAATCTTCTCTCATTCCTGAATTATAAGCATTTCTTACATTTGCACTATCAAGACTTTTAGCAAAATATGAAACTGAAGCGAATACCAAGATTGATAGGTCTAGTTTGAATAAAAGCTTGCGTTCTTCAGGATCGTAATTCTTTGGATACCAAATAAACATTGATCTGAAAGCTTCAACAAACTTGTTTCTTTTTATTGTATGATTAATCTGTGGATCATCACCACCATGTTCCAGAACGCTGATTGAATCTGTGCCCATTGTGTTTTATAATTGGTGTTAAACCATTATTACTAAGTGATTTTCGTTTGATGTGAGGCTAAAGCACAGATACTTATATATCAACACTGTCTCTTCAATCAACAACAATGCATCCACCGGCTTATGCGTTATAGAGAATGTCCACAATTGATCAGTCGGACCGGCTGGAAAGAGAGTGTTGATTGTTAATAAACTCATAGAGTCAATTATAGTGTTTTTCCATTAGTGAAAGCGGGTATATTTCCCTTTGTTGTTGTTCAAGTGGAGATAAAACAATGGCTTTATTTATTTTGATGCCACCACCTTTTCTGATGATTTGTTGATTGATTGATTCGTGATTGATTGATGGAATTTGTTCATTATTCGTTCTGCAGCTGGAATAGGAAGCCGGAGTGAAGAGTTGCAGTTATTGCATTTACAGCTGGTCAAAGAGATATGAGATGAGACCATGTTAATTTCACTCCTTTAGCCTTATTGCTGCTGATATCTGAACAATGACAAGCAAAGACTTCAACATCAAGAGAATAGCCATCATCGGTGGTGGATTCTCTGGTCTTTCAACTCTCAATGATTTACTTCATACACATTCTTCTGGTCATTCCACTTTAAGTTCCAAAATCAAACCATCAGCTCCAGCATTTAGTCATGTTGAATTGTTTGAAGAAAACAGTAGCATTGGGGGTGCTTGGAATTTCACCTCTTCAGCAGATCCAGGTCTTCCATATCAAGAAATTCTTGAGACTAAAGATTACTCTGATCCTTCAAACATTATAGTTTATGGTGATCATAATGATGGACAGAAAGAATTGAGATGGAACAATAGTGGTGTCTATGAGAATCTATACACAAACATTTCTCAAAAATTCATGACTTTGAGTTCCTTGCCTATCAAATCTTATCCAATTCGTGAATTCAGTCCATTCCTTACACATAAAGAAGTGCTGAGAGTTCTTTATGATTTGGTTGAGACTTATGATTTGAAGAGTCATATCAATTTAAACAGTTCTGTCCATAACATCATCAAGACATCATCAAATGAATATCAACTTACAATCAAATCATATGATCCAATCACAAAGAAGAATTCTTGGATAGTTAAAACATTTGATGCAATTGTCATTGCAACTGGGAGATTTCAATACCCACATATACCAACAATACCAAACCTTCCAGCTTTCAATGCTCTTCATCCTTGTATCATTCTTCATTCAAAGAGTTTCCGTAACGGTAATGATTATATTGGTAAGAAAGTTCTTGTTGTTGGTGCTAGTGTCAGTAGTTTAGGAATTGTTCAATATTTATTGGGGAAAGCTAAAGAGATTCATCTTTCCAGGAGAAAGATTGTTCAAGTGGATGATTCAAGTCTTAGAAGTTGGTATAATGAAGCTTTTGAATCTCCTGGTGTTATTCATCATGGTGAGATTCTTACATTCCATCCTTTGACTAATGAAGTTGAATTTAAAGACGGTGATAGAATCTCAGAATTTGATGCTATCATTTTTGCAACTGGATTTCATATTCATTTCCCATTCTTGAAAGATATTGAAAATACTGATGATAGAATCGTCAAGATTGTGAAATCAAATGGTGAACAAAGAGGTTATATCAAGAATTTATTTGAATATATTTTCACTATTGATGAACCAGCAATTGCACATGTTGGATTAACTCATAGTGGATTCTCCATTCATTTCATCGAATCACAAGGGGTTGCCATTGCTGGAGTTTGGTCAAATGCCAAAAATTTACCAAGTGTTGATGATCAAAGAAAATGGTTTGAAGATAGAGTGAAAGAATACAATGGGAAAAGATTACTTCATCATTATGATCTTTATGAATCAAAATTGGCTATTGAACATTTGAATAAAAAGTATGGACCTATTGATAGACCAAATGTTGTTGAAAGGGTTGATGTTGAAGAGTTCGAAAAGGATAAAGAGAAATTGGCTTTGATTTTCGATAAATTTGCAAAAGGAATCATTGATGAGAGTTACGTTTCGTTACATGATTGCTCTGGTTTATAGAATTATAGACTGTTTGATTAGTATACACTCACAGTTGATATATACAGCTATTACTTTTTGTTTTTATATGCTTCCACATGTTGTTCAATCTCATCTTGTGATTGATCTTCAGTCCATCTTAGATTATAAGCAGGATGATCCTTTTTCAAAAAAGTCTGTCCTTTGATACCAAAGACATTTTCTCTATATGTTCCATTCTTAACTGTATATTCTTTTTGGAAAAGACCTCTTTTCTGTAATTCAGGAACTAATAATTCAACAATATCTTTAACACTCCCAGGGAATTCTGAAACACCTAAATTGAACCCATCAACGTCATATTCTTTAACCCATCTTTCAATTTCATCTGCAACTTCCTCAGGAGATCCAACCAAATTCCCAATACGACTTCTATATGAATCCAAAATATCTCTCTTTGTTGGTCCTTTTGCTCTATTGATTACATTTTCAGTGATTGTTCTTAAACCATTAGTTCCACCAAATGTAACTTCATCATCTAATTCATATTTACTTAAATCCATCCCTGAAATCCCACCCCATGCAACTTCTGCTGCTTCTGGTATGGCATATGATTTCAACTTTGTAGCTTTATCTAAAGCCTCTTGATGAGTTCTCCCAATGATTGGATTAGCACCTGCAAGAAAAATCAATGAATTTGGATCTCTGTTATAAACTTCTTTGGCTAATCTTCTGATTTCTTTGATGTCTTTAGCCATTGCTTCTGGGACTCTACCATCAACGAATAGAACCTCAGCATGTTTAGCAGCGAATAATTTCCCACTTTTAGAAGCACCAGCTTGAATAATCACAGGAAATCTTTGAGGTGATGGTTCAGTTATAGCAGGACCTGGAACATTGAAATATTTACCAACATGATTTATCTCTTTTACTCTTTCTGGATCTGCAAATACCGCATTCTCTTTATCATAAACCAATGCATCGTCTCTCCATGATGATAACAACAATTGATACACGACATTTAAATACTCTTCACTCTTTTCATATCGTTCATCATGCTCAGGTAGAGGAGCACCGTTCAGTAACTGTCTACCAACACTCTCCAAGTAACTAGCAACAACGTTCCAACCGACTCTACCTTTTGTGAAATGATCCAATGTAGCCAATCTTCTGGCTAGCAGATACGGATGCTCACTAACCGTACTGAAAGTGATACCAAACCCAATCGAATGGGTCTTTAAAGCCATAGCACTAACAGCAGCACTTGGATCGACCCTTGGAGAATAGACACCGGTTTGTAACGGAGGTTTATAGTTGAAAGGACCTTTGTAAGCATCGAAGAAGGTTAGATGGTCCGCAATGAAGATGGCGTGGAGCTTCCCACTCTCTGCAATCTCAGCTAATTCAACCCATGGATCGAGGCTGTTTGTGAAGTCTTTTGATCTGTCCGCAGGGTTCCTCCAAACAGCAGGGGAGCCAGGAATGAGGACGTTGAGCACCAGTTGACGTTTTTGACCTTCCTCTTTTGCGAGTTTCTGTTTCTTTGATGGTTTTGTCATTTGACTGTGTTTGTTGTTAGAAGAGCTTTGTGAGGCGCTTCTTCTGCCTCCTTATAAGGATCATTTTACAGTGTGGATAATACACAGGATCTTGTAGATTTTAATATGATGAGTTGTTGTTCTTCCGATCCGGTTAACTTGTTATGATTGAAGCATTAGTTTGTTGATGATGATTATTCTTTGGACAAGTGTGGACTGTGGAGGTGGCTTTGATCATCGCTCGTAATGAATTGCATCTCCGTTAAGGAATCCACACTTCAGCTTGTTTCTACTGATTAGGGACGCTATAATGGTTAGTGGTCTCCACTGGGATGGATCATCACGCTATTTGATGGGAAATTACAATGCTCCTTGACCCAGCTCCATCAGTCATAAATACTTCAATTATCAATTCAATTACGCTATGCCATACGAGGCAAATACACAAATGACAGTCACAAAGAAGCAGAAGCTGAACAAAAAGAAGACCCTCATACTCAACGCCTTCACAAATGGCTCTGCCATGAACTGGACACATCCAGATGATAGATCCGCAGAACTGGGACATAGCATCGATGCCTGGATAGAATATGCCAAACTAGCTGAACGTGGGAAACTCAACTCTTTATTCATTGCTGATCATTTGGCTCTGTTCGACACTTGGAATGGTCCTAATAACTTCAAAGAGCCAGCTAGACTTGGTGTGAACATCGCTAGGATCGAACCAGGTTCAATTATTAGTGCTCTTGCTACTCATACAAAGACTATTGGATTTGGTGTTACTTTTAGTACTGTCAGTGAACATCCATACTTGTTTGCGAAAAGAGTCGCTACTTTGGATAACTTGTCAAAGGGAAGATTGGGGTGGAATATAGTTTCTAGTTATCTTCCTGGTGTTGGGAGACAATTGCTTGATGGGAAACTTCCTGATCATGATGAGAGGTACGATAAGACTCAGGAATATCTTGACGTTGTTTATGATTTGTTGTTATCTTCATGGAGGGACGATGCCTTGGTTCAAGATAAGCAAAGACAAGTGTTTGTTGATCCTGAGAGGATAAGAGAGGTTAATCATAAAGGAAAATACTTCAATGTTCCAGGTCCTGCTATTACACAACCATCACCTCAGAGAATCCCAGTGATTTTACAAGCTGGAACATCTTCAAAAGGCAAACTGTTTGCTGCTGAGAATGCAGAAATTGTCTTTGTCGATGCTCATGATCCTACAAAAGTTGGAAAGAGTATTTCTGAGATCAAGAAATTAGCCAAAGAGAGATTTAAAAGAGATCCAAACAATATTAAATTCGTTGTTCCTGCTAACTTCATCATTGGTAAAACCCATGAAGAAGCCATAGCAAAACTTGCAGAATACGAGAAATACAAAAGACCTGAATATCCAGAAGTCGTTTTCAGTGCTGTTTCAGGTATTGATCTTAGTAAATTTGAACCTGATGATATAGTTAAAAGTACTGACAAATCAAGTGGGATCCATTCAATCACTGAGAGTGCATTGAATAAAAATCAGAAACAAAACACCAAAAAAGAGGTTTTGAAAGGTGCTGATCAAAATGGATTTTTTGGTAAACCATTTGTTGGATCTGTCATTGAGGTAGTTGATGAAATTGAAAGATGGATTGATGAATATGACGTTGATGGGTTCAATTTTGGTCTTGGTGGGATATGGCCTTCAAATATAATTGATGTTGTTGATTTGTTGGTGCCAGAGTTACAAAAAAGAGGATTGTTCTGGAAGGATTATCCTGTTCCTGGTGGGACTTTTAGAGAGAATGTATTTGGTGTCAAAGGTCAAACTTTCTTAACTGAGGATCATCCAGCTTATGGTTTAAGATGGCAAGCTGATGTGCCGTTGGAAGAGTTTGAGAGAAATTTGAGGCTTCATAATGAGAATCGAACCAAGATTAGAGAATTAAGTACTGATAGAAGCGTATAGTGGGAAATACAAGTTATAGTGTTGTAAAATCTGAAAGTTGTAGGCGCTCACTTTCTCAAGTTTGTGTACATACTACATAGCTGGGAAATTATACCGATGTATGTTTCATTCAGCCGTGATAAAGACGAAAAAGTGTGGATGAGGTCCACACTTTACGGATCGAGTCGATGGCTCTACACTTTCTTAGTATATGGGCATCTCATTTCAGTCAAAGATGTCTTTGAAATGCTTGAAGTAGTTAGGAGATCCCCCATCAACAAAGCACTGACTTAATGGCAATAGAGTCAATAGCCATAATAGGAGCAGGTCCCTCTGGACTCACATCACTTTATGAATTACTTCATACCTCCAAAAATGGCAACTCAACCGTTGGGTCTACCCTCCCTAAAGATCCAGCATTCAATAGCATCACGGTTTTTGAACAACAAACCTCACTTGGTGGGATATGGAACACATCACTTGATAAAACTGATCCTTCTGTTCCCAATGATGAGGTTTTAAAAACTAACAAATATAATGATCCATATCACTTGAAACCACCAAAACCAATACCAACTGATTTGAAAAAGGATAGCTGTATCACTATTGACACAATACAAGACAAGTATGAACAATGGTCACGATCAGCAGTTTATGAAAACTTGTATACAAACATACCAAATAGATTGATGCGATTTTCATATACCAAACAATATAAAGATGTCAATGAAAGACTTGATCCATTTTTAACACATCATCAAGTCAAGGAGTTCTTACAACATTTTGCAAAAGATCAAGATCTCATAAAATATATCAGATTTAACACAGAAGTTGAATCAGTAAAATTTGATCATCATACTGACAAATGGACTGTAATTTCAAGGACTTTTGATTCAATTTCCAAGAAAGATATCTGGAAGAAAGAACAATACGATGGCATCATTGTCGCTGGTGGTCGCCTCAATGTCCCATATTTTCCTCTAATTGACGGTCTATCTGACTATATCCTCAAGTATCCTAACGTGGTGAGTCATTCCAAATCATTCAGAAATTCTGAGGAGTTTAGAGACAAGACAGTCTTGATCATTGGTGGGAGTGTGAGTAGTGTTGATCTTATTCAATATTTGTTTCCTAAAGTAAAGAAGCTTTTTGTTTCAAGACGTACAGAAAAAGCAGTGTATGAATGGATGGAGAGAGCCATAACTTCAGAAGGTATACTTACCAAACCACAAATCAAAAAATTCAACGAGTTGGATGGTACAATAGAATTCATTGATGGATCCAGAATTGATAAACCTGATTCTGTTATCCTTGCAACAGGTTATCACTTCCATTTCCCATTCTTGGAAAAAGGTGTTGTTAATCTAAGTTCATCAATCATTCATCCGTCAAACGCACCAAGAGTTCAAGATTTATACCTTCATGTTTTCCATAATTTCAATCCATCATTGGCATTTGTTGGTATACCTGCAATTGCAACAGTATGGTATGGTTTTGAAGCAGAAGCAGCAGCTATAGCAGGTGTATGGTCAGGAGCATCAAGTTTGCCCAATGTGCAAGGTAGATTGCTTTGGGCTAGTGAAAGATTGGCACAAACTGGAGATTCTAGTAAGTTTCAAGTTTACTATAATGAAATTGTAAGATCAGGACTCCTTGATAGATTGATCGATCTAGCTCCAATTGGAAGACAACATCCTCTCGATCTTGATGAAGATGCGATTCCTGAACTGATTGAAGGTCAAAAGACTTCAGAGAGGATCTTTTATGAGTTGAAAGAAGGAAGAACTGAGCTTTTCAATTGATTGAATTGTTATATGAAGTTCCTCCATCAGGTAGGGTAAATAACGAGCAGTGGTTTCAAAGCACGTGACTAACGCGTCGCTCAAGTTATGTATTTGTTTGTTTACATTTTTTGTTGTAGGTTCTTTTCAGTGGTGGCCGTTGCAGTGGGCCTTTCCCCGTTGGCTAGTTTTCCGCCCGAAGGGTTGGCTGGTGCTGGGGCCTGGGAGTAGTGGTCATTCCCATGGAAGTGAAAAACTAGGCGGACCAGGCGGGGGGCTGCCGGGAGTGGAAAACAAAGCCGGAGAAGCGGGTGGAGTGGAGTGGAGTGGAGTGGGCCAGCAGCCCAGCACTCAGCGCTCAGCAGGGCAGCAGCAGCCGGCAGCCGGCAGCCCAATTTCAGAAAAAAAACCAAAAAATTAGCGCTGATTCCCTTTCGCACTTTCGAAGGAGGCCCCCTAATTTTCAACAATTTCCTCACCAACCTTCACCACCAACCACAACAACCTCTGCCTAACAACAAAAGAGCATCAATAAAAACAATGTCCCAGCAACTGAAAGTCGCAAAGGACTCGCTCGTCTCCTCCCTCTACGAACTCTCAAAAGCCGCCAACGAGGCCTCCTCCGCAGTCGTCGACTTCTACAACTCCATCCACACCGACGACGATCAAGCTCAGGTGTTTATTAAACTGGCTGAATCGTTGAGACTCTTGACTAACAAATCAACAAATGTCTCGAACGAGGCAAACAACGTCATCGGGTCCATAGTCACTGCAGATGGCATCAAACAGCCAGTCAAGAGGAAAGTCGAGAGGGATCCAAACGCCCCAAAGAAGCCATTGACTGTTTTTTTCGCATACTCTGCGTATTTGAGACAAACATTAAAAGAAGAACGTGAAGAGAAAGGCTTGAGCCCATTGTCCTCCACCGAGATCACCCAAGAGATTTCCAAGAAATGGAACGAGTTGAGTGAAGAGGAGAAAGACCTGTGGAAAGCCGCATACGTTGAAGAATTGGAAAAATACCACAATGTTAAAGAAAAGTATTTGGAGGCTAAAAAAAATGGTGAAGATGTCACTGTTATTGGTGCCAATCCAGCCCCAGTTCCAATCCCAGCCTACTTGACAAAGAGAAAACTGGAGAGCTCTGGATCCTCCGAAAAGAAGGAGAAGAAGAAGAAGAGCAAGAAGAGAAAATCCACCCACGAAGGCGATGTCTCCATTGCCTAGAGCCTCTTTCCCTTTTAATTTTTCCTGTGTTTTGTTTATTCTTTTTTTCCCCTGTGTGTATTTTTATATGATTTTTCGCTCTGTACTCTATAAAGCGTGTTCCTGATGCAGTAATATTCGCGGTATATACTCTACCAATTACATAATATATTAGGTAACTGCATATGACATAAGCAAATTCTCAAATTTTTGGCCATGGTGAAAAATGCAAAAAACATGGAAAAAGTGAAGGGAAAAGCTGGGAAAGCTTTAAACTGAAGAGACAACAGATACAATGTACAGATCTTTTAGACAATTCTCCTCGTCAAGACTGTCGTCACAGCTGGCCCTTGAGCCAAAGAAGTGGTTAGGTCTGGAACCGGAAGAGATTTTGAGACTTTCCAAGACAAGAAGATTTCTATTAGGTGGGAAGTTCAGACATGATGAGGACGAACTAAAAGCCTTAATCTCAACGTCTAAGCATACTGGTGTCTCAGTGAACAACATCAAGACGCTGTATTATAAAGGTGAACAAGGGTATCATGAGATTAACAACTTGAAATTCGAGGATGATCATACACCAAAACCTTTCCAATTCGATGAATATCCTGAAGCTGCACAAGAAATCATTAGAGAGCATAGAAATCAAAGAGAATACAATAGAATTGCCGCTTATGAGATGCCACATTTGGCCAAATATCGTCAAGAGTACATCCCACCTTCGAAATCTGAGAAACCAGTTGTTTACAAATACACCAATTATATAGGTGAAGAGGATTATGAAGCTAATAGAAAAGTTTCAATGATTGTTAAAGTTTCAGATTTAAATCTTGGTGAAAAAGAAGCACATAAATTCAAAATATTGTGTGGGACAAGATATGATTACACTAAAGATGAATTGAAAATGTCAACTGATAGATTCCCAGAATCTTTACAAAACACAAGATATCTATCAGATGTTTTGAACTCATTAATCAAAGAATCTAAAGATTTATCAAAAGATGATTTCAGTGATGTGCCATTAGATACAAGACACGTTCAAGCAAGATTGCAAAAAAGTAAATATAGAAAATTGAACAAGTTGAATATACCATTCCCAAAAAGTTGGAGAAACAAACAAGATTATGTTGAACCAAAGAAAGGTGTGTTGGATTACGTTAAAGAATTGGAACTCAAAAGAACTGAAGAATCGTTAAAATTATGAATGAATTGATCTGGGGATTGGATTAGAACAGCTTGTATATAATGAATTGATTGTGGTCTATGACGATTTTTACATAACTTCCAAAACAGTAGCAACATAGACCCAAACACTTGAAATATATAGAAGCTTCACTTTGGATAGTTTCTCTTTTAAACAGCTGTGGAAGTGTTCCGAGGCCATTTTCAGCGCACATGACATTCACGTGACTGTTGTTGTTTATCAGTCGATTCCAACGCCTTTCTGAAAGGAATTTGTAATTTACGCTCTTTTTCTAACTCTGCTATTGCTGAAAACTACAGCCGGTTGGTTTTTCGTTCCATCATGTGAATTAGTATATGAAGCTTCAGGTTGAACACCCTGACCATTTCAAGTATGGATATGTTCGTTCACGTTCTTTGTGATGGCATGTATCTGAAATCTAGGTCGTATCGTGAACACTGCTTGAGCAATTTGGATATTGGGGACGACAAGGGCTATATTTGATCAGGCGTCATTGTGATTTCTTCATGCTCCTTTGAATGGTCTTCACTTTTTTCGTTTAATTGAGTGAACTTTCAGGGCATCACTATGACAATCCTTTGTCATTGAACAAGAAATGTCTCAAGTTGGGATAGTTGTTCAGAGGTTCAATGTCCACCCCATATTGGATGATGGATTGGAGGGAGTTATTGATTTGATACATCAATACCGTTCGATATCCAACATTTATAATACACACAATTTCCAGAACTAATGATTCAGATTATGTAGGATATTTAAATACGATTGATTGTTTTCTATAGCTATAGTGAGATCATTAAGAATTCAACCAAACTAATTCTAAACATATTTGAGAGAGAAGGACGCATATCAATAACGAGCAATGACAAAGTGACTACGAGTGAAGCACCAAATATCTGGCAATGGTAGAATCGCTTAAGAAGCTATACAAAATGACCTCAAGCCAAACGGACTTGCTCTGAAGGACAGGGTAACCAGACGACTCCCAAAAATTTCAATATCCTTTAATTTGTTCTTTTGATCTAATTGCAAGTGTCTTGATTAAAATATTCGTGCTCAGATATGGATTAATTAGTATGAGGATCTGTTGCACCATTGTTTTTTTTTAAAGATAATCTGATCATGTTTTGATTTTGTGTACGCTTTCATACTGCTGCAATATCACTATTCTCTGTCGCATATCAACTCACTTCGACACACTTTGGTCATACAATAAGAATGTCCTTTGATATTCAATGAGGCTTCTAGTATGGTATCATGCGTACCAAAGGAAACGGATCAAGGCGATTTATTGATTGTTCATGATTATTTTATCATATTGATTGATAAGAACCTTGATTAAGTTCCAACTTCCAATATAAGAAGAAACCAATTCTCAATTACAAATCATGTAGATACTTCAGATAGGATAGTTTTATGTAAATGAAGTTATGATGAGTAGCCTTCCTTCCGCTTTTTACAGGGTTCACTGAGGTCGAAATTACCATATACTTTCTGGAGATGGTTACATGGTTATTAGCTACGGATGGCTACGATGATGTTGATGTAAATTGTGAAATTGTAGCCGTTAAATTGAATAGTTGTCAACTAAGCATAGTAGTTAAACTTCACAATTGAACAAACTATGGAATAAACAGCTTTGAAATGATGTGAATATCCAACATCGAACGATATTACCAAAGTTCTGATGTGTTGATTCACCAAGTGGCTAGCTACAAATACCTATTCATTGATGTAACATTTGCAAAAAAGAATAAGAAACCACAAAAGTGTACACTTCTTAGCGGATAGTTGTTTCACAGACAATCTGTTCTCGATGAGTTCGATTGTGTGGTGAGTTGATATTAGATTTGGGTTTGGAGGAAACGAAAAACAACGTATCTTGACTGCATTATCCTTCTACAAGAAGTCAGCACTGTGAGAAAGCTATGATAGTTCATACGGTTAAGGGAAAGCAGAAGTTTTCGCTTAGTAGGGTAACAACTCTAGCTTACCTTCGTAGGAAAAACAGGGTAACCGTGCAGACCTTACAAAACCTTGAAGAAATAAGACATTGATATTCCCAACTACTGAATAAAAAGTTAACAGATTGTGTCCGTGTGATTTCAAACACAATATTAGTGAAACCTAGCAATTCTGCAAGACTTCCATTAGCAACTCGTTGTACATGATGAAATCTCCAATGCAACGGCCTATTGACTGCGACGTATGTCTGGTCATGGGCTTAAAATGGATATTTCGCCATATCTGTATTCCTCAACCCAGAATTTTGACGCAGAAGGATTGTTCATGAATACAATAACACATGTTGAACCAGTTTTGTCGACGTTGAAGAGATTTAACTTGATGGGCTTTCAGATTCGGATTATCTGTCTCAACAAGGTCCTCAATAATTGGGTCACATTTTAGGACAAAAGCAGTATGTCCTTCATTATTGATTGTTCTACTGATACAGGTTGACTTTCATATGGGGCATTTCTGTTCGTTCTCAGTAATAAACAACCATCATTTCTACTCAAAGAGTTTCATGTGTAGCTGATATCGTAGCATGTATATAGGAAGAGGCAGAAACTACATCGATTGCACTGATTGATGAATTGTAGAATGTGTGTATGATTATGATTAGAATTGAGCAGTTCTCAACGCACAAGGTTGTCCCTCACAACCCACAAAGGACCAGACTGGAGCAAAAACTAAATACAATGAGAATATCATGTCAGATACTTGTGCTGTCTCTGACTCAGTTGAAGAATCAAGCAGAATACGAAGATATTCCAGTAAAGCGTTGGTATAATATCTTGAAGCTGAGTACTAGTGAGATTCCTAGCTGGCTTGTTGATAACTGAATTAAAGAGTCCATGGAAGACTTGTGGGGAATATTTCCTATCAGCTGAATGTTTTGATCATGAGATGATCAGATCATATAACTGGGTTTCAAAGAAGTGATTTAGTTATTTGCTTTGTCATGGTTCTATTTGATTCATCTATCTGAAATTAGAGATTCATGAGGTTGGAGAGGTGATAATTTATGAGGAGAAGGGAAGGTGATCGTTCGATCACTTACCGATAGACGCTACTCTGGTTGGTTGTCCCTGATGAATACAGAGAATGTTCCAACTCATTTGTGATCCACACTTATATATTTGTAGACTGGAGATCGTTGCTTGGTTATTAGGTCATGGATGGCTACGATCATGATATTGATGTGCAGGATTGTAAAATTGTAGCTGCCGTTAAATTGAATAGTTGTCAAATAAGCATAGTAGTTTAACTTCACAATTGAACAAACTATGGAATAAACAGCTTTGAAATGATGTGAATATCCGACATTGAACGATATTACCAAAGTTCTGATGTGTTGATTCACCAAGTGGCTAGCTACAAATACCTATTCATTGATGTAACATTTGCAAAAAAGAATAAGAAACCACAAAAGTGTACACTTCTTAGCGGATAGTTGTTTCACAGACAATCTGTTCTCGATGAGTTCGATTGTGTGGTGAGTTGATATTAGATTTGGGTTTGGAGGAAACGAAAAACAACGTATCTTGACTGCATTATCCTTCTACAAGAAGTCAGCACTGTGAGAAAGCTATGATAGTTCATACGGTTAACGGGAAAGCAAGAGTTTTCGCTTAGTAGGGTAACAACTCTAGCTTACCTTTGTAGGAAAGACAGGGTAACCATCCAAACCTTTCAAAACCTTGGAGAAATAAGACATAGATATTCCCAACTATTGAATAAAAAAACAACAGCCACTGTGTGCACCATATGCAGCGGAATGTGGCTCGTATTCCCGGGGTTAGCAGTACTTTGCTTACTGCAGGTAAATCGCCTCTTTACCTACCAACGGTAGATTGGCTTATCATTAATACCAAACGCTTCAATCAACGCCGGAGGATTGACATTGAAAACAATAACACATGTTGAACCAGTTTTGTCGAAGTTGAAGAGATTTAACTTGATGAGCTTCCAGACTCGGATTATCTGTCTCAACAAGGTCTTCAATAATTGGGTCACATTTCAGGACAAAAGCAGTATGTCCTTCATTATTGATTGTTTGATTGCTACAGATTGACTTTCATATGGGGCATTTCTGTTCGTTCTCAGTAATAAATAACTATCTACTCAAGGGCTTTTATGTGTAGACAGCTGATACCGTGGCATGTGTTAAGATATTGCCTTATTGACAAAAAGAGGTAAGAACTACATTGATTGCACTGATTGATAAATTGTAGAAAGCGTGTGATTATGACTAGAATTGAATAGTTCTCAATATGTAAAGTTGTCCTTCAACAACCCACAATAGAGCAAAACTAAATACAATAAGAGTCTCACGTCACAAACATGTGCAGTCTCCTGGCATTGAAAAGTGGTGAGGAATGATTCCAATCAGAATGGTTTGATCATGAGATTAGATTTTCCTAACACAACAAAGAGTATCAAAGACTATGATCTCAATCTCAATTGGAAACTGGCAGTACGACTTCTTACTGCAGATGATATCACAGCAAGAAATTCCACGTACGCAATAGCGATGAAACACTCATAAGAGATGATTCCATTTAGCCCTCAAACGAGCTAAGTGGTTTGCTCTTCCAACCACTCTTCAACTGATAACAAGATATTACGCCAACATGGTCTAGCATCAAGGAATGAATTGCCAATCACTCGAAGCTACACCTTAGCTCACAAAGAACCACTTCCTGTTGAAGAATCTCTGTTTTTGTATACCGTCTACATTTTTTTCTGAAGAATTCTGCGTCAGATCATTTTCTTTCCCGAATCGGAAAGGCAAGCATAACCGAAATAGAACAAATTACAGAATATTCTTGTGCAATTGTTGTGCTTTGAAGCATGTTGAATTTCAGTGGAGTGCTGTGATTGTTAAGGATGGTGGTTGATTTGTGTTATAGGATAGTTTTACAGATAGATGGTGTGGAAATTGTAGTCTGTTGTATTAAAAGGATCTGTGGTCAATCTATTGTGTGAATATACGTCGACTGAACCGATAGATCACTTCACAACAGTGTGGTTTTGCACATGAATCTGACTATCTGGCCAATCTATGTTCAACAGTTTTTGTGATCTGTGAAAAAGTAACCAGGCCAGATATATGTTGTGGGCCATTTACCAATGGAACGATATATTGATAAAAAACTCTTGATGAAGATTCTGTCCAATGCACAATCGGAGAGAAAACGTTCGTCAGTAAAACAACACTGGGTGAAACATGCGAAAATTTGAATCAGTGACGTTGTCAACGACCCATGGCATCAAATATAGTTATGATCTATGCAAAAAGGAACAACCAGTTAACCACTTGGAAAAAAAACCCAGATACGTACATATGTTGTGGGCGGTTTACCGACCTTTTTTTTCTTGCCCGACCAGTCGCTAAACAGTACGGGCGGTTTACAGACTGGTCGCCAAACAGCACGGACTGTTTACCGACCTTTTATAAAATATACACTGAAATACAATGAAAATATATCCATTCGATGGAAAATTCTCTGAAGAGTAGTTTGGTAGTCAAATAGTCAAGAAAAAGTGTCATTTTGCCCTTAAAAAGTACTTGAATATGATGTGCAATTTCAGCCTGAATCACGTGATAATTACATAAGCTGTCTACCTAGAAAAAACTCATATAATGAAAAACCATAATAACATCCAGTTACTTTATGATAACTTTGTATGAATCCTTAGGCACAAGTCATGTCATAAACAACCTATTAGAGAACTGTGACTGGTATATAAGGTGTCCATGTCGACAGATGGTTGTTTTCAGTCACCACAATTAGTTGATGTTCCTTTTCCAATTCGTCATGAAAGTTAAGGCACCTTCGTTGAGTCTTTTGATGATGCTCTCATTATGATCTTTGCAAAACACTGTGTACGATAGTCCATTTTACGATAATATCAAATGGGAGTCATACCATTGCAATCGATCTTGGAAGCCCAAACAATCAAGAATGTACTATCCGATGTGAAGCAGTACTTCTATCCTGGTGTCTAATCTTATTGAATGGCGAGACTCTACCACTCAATCATTACTACTGGCTTCAGGCTCCAGAATATTCTTTAGAGTTTCCTCTGATTCAAACATATCGTAGCAGGACTTCTTCGCCAGTAAGGATGTATGGCCATCATCATATTACTATACCCACTTAGCTGGATTGGTTTTGCAAGCGAAATATTTCGAAGAACAGAGGGTCCAAGAGAATGGTTATCGACGATCCAAAAAGAAAGTGAGTGTACATTACATCGCTAGTCTTTGGGATAACTTGTTCAAAGTGTTAAGCTCCCTCCATTGTTGTCTAAGTTTGGAAATAGAAACCATATAGCAGCTGGATGACATGAGATCAAATTAATTAGCCTCATATCACCTTACATCTGTCAGGAAAAGGATTTCTCACAGAATGGGAACCGTCCTACGGATTGATCCAGTTGCTAAAGACATATGATTTATCATTGATCAGCCACTGATTGTATCTTGTGAGTGGATTATGGAGACAGATCTGTATGGCTATATACTAATTTTTTCTATGATCTTTCAAAAGCCCTTTGTGTTACCCGGCGTAAATTTTATGAAAGCTCTAAGTCACTTTCAGGTGTATAAAGATCACTTTTTCGAGAATATCTCAGCGTATTCTTACTTGTGGTCTCGAGTTTCATGTCCTGGCTATAATAGTTCTATACACGTATCAGTATTTAAAAAGAGTCGGTAAACAGCACGGGCTGTTTGGCGACCAGTCGGTGCCCCGCCCGTGCTGTTTGGCGACCAGTCTGTAAACCGCCCGTGCTGTTTAGCGACCAGTCGGGCAAGAAAAAAAAGGTCGGTAAACCGCCCACAACACATATCGTGTTACTGTTAAGAAGTTCTAATAAACATTGAACTTGAAAAAAATTGTGAGGAGGAAGATATTTTCGTAAGTTTCTTAAATAGGTAATGAATAACTGCTTTTCGCAATTTCCGAATTAGGATATTTTCGTTCTGATCAAATTATTTTTCATTTCTTATACTTCATCACAAATTGGTTCAGATCAGTTGATTAACAATCAGTGACAAACGTATTGGAAGTCTACCAAAAAACAACTTAGCTGATGTTAGCTGTCCATCATCCGTAAAACCGGTCAACACAGGTTCTAATAATTCAAAACTGTTGCACTGCAACTATTTCTGGAAATCCACATTGGTTCGCAAACATTCCAAAGATTTTGAGGGAACTCTGTTCACTTGAGAGTCGGCTCTGTGAGAAACTTGCTTGATCCGAATGATTGCAAAAGTTGTATGATCCTTATATGATATTGCACAAGTTCAGTACTTCACATCCCAGGACAAAAACGGTGTGTTCTTCATTATTGATTGTTCGACTGATTTAGATTGACTTTCATATGGGACATTTCAGTTCTTTTACAGTAATAAACTACTATTTACTCAAGGACTTTCATGTGTAGCTGATCTGGTAGCATGTGTCATATAGAAAGAGGCAGAAACTACATTCATTGTACTGATTGATGAATTGTAGACTGTGTGTATGATTATGACTAGAGTTGAATAGTTCTCAACGCATAAGGTTGTCCCTCACAGCCCACAAAGGACCAGACAGGAGCAAAAACTAAATACAATGAGAATATCATGTCAGATACTTGTGCTGTCTTTGACTTAGTTCAAGAATCAAGAAGAATACGAGGATATTCCAGTAAAGCGTTGGTATAATATCTTGAAGCTGAGTACTAGTGAGATTCCTAGCTGGCTTGTCAATAACTGGAAAGAAACGTCCATGGAAGACTTGTGAGGAATATCTCCGATCAGGATGTTTTGACCATGAGATCAGATCATATAACAGGGGTTCAAAGAAGTGATTTAGTTACTTGCTTTGCCATGGTAATATTTGATTCATCTATCTGAAATTAGAGATTCATGAGGTTGGAGAGGTGATAATTTATGAGGAGAAGGGAAGGTGATAGTTCAATCACTTACCCATAGACGCTACTCTTAGTTGGTTGTCCCTGATGAGTACAGAGAATGTTCCAACTCATTTGTGATCCACAGTTATATATTGTAGACTGGAGATCGTTGCTTGGTTATTAGATCATGGATGGCTACGATCATGATATTGATGTGCAGGATTGTAAAATTGTAGCTGCCGTTAGATTGAATAGTTGTCAAATAATCATAGTAGTAAAACTTCACAATTGAGCTAACTATGGAACAAACAGCTTTGAGTTGATGTGAACTCGAACATCTGTTGATTGATAACAAATCTGTACAGACTTCGGTTCCTGGAGCCCAATCACCAAATATATTCAAATTCAAATTGTTCAACCACAACCTAAGTGTCTGGTTGTTATGACTAAGTATGGACTCAACTCATACAATCAGACAAGAAGGTAGAATTCCTGTGAGCATAAAACCATTGAAACAAATAACAGCTTTACAAGAGCTGTACATAAAACCCTCTTCATAGAGAACAATCCTTTGCTGGGAAAAATACATTGATGAGAAACAGGGTAACCAGACAGACAATCAACTATCAACTGGTTGTTCTACAGGATCCTCTCGCTTTCCTTTCCAGTAAGCCGATCACGATGATGTTCGTATCTCTCATTGAGGATAGATTGTGGTATCTCAATACAGCCGATGGTGAAAGGAAGCTGTTCCATTGACGCCATGTCATTGTTGAATCAGCACTATCTGTAGAACTAGTAGCTCAGAGTCCAATCGTTTCTTACTTCTCTAGACATTGTGCTGAATACATGATGTTCGTTGCGTTCTAGTCATACAGCCATCTATTCACACTCCATGGCAGCTGTGATCAGCCTGAGAGTCACAACTTGTAGTTCACATGATATATACGACGGAACATCAGAGTATTCTCAACCTTAAAAATGCTCGTTGGTTCAAGTTACAGGATAGTATTACAGACGATTATCGTGGAAATTGTAGTTTGTTGTATTAAATGGATCTATGGTCAATCTATACATTGTGTGAATATACCTCGACTGAACCAATGGATCGTTCAACAACGTCAGTGTGGTTTTACATATGCATCTGACTATCTGGCCAAGATTGCATAATGTTCTCTCCCAATTGACATAAAAGGTCATGCTAGAGATTCTGGAATATAATGCAACACATCGAAATTAAATAGCTGGGAATATTTATCTGTCCTCGAGAAAACCCAGAGTTGAAAAGAAGAAGGAGGAAACTGCCGAATTTATTGAAGATCAATTTTTCGTGGGTGTAATAAGCGCGGCTTACGTAACTGCTTTTCGCACTTTAACTACTGGGGGTATATAAACAAACGTTCAATTCCCATATTGTTTCCCCTTCTTCCTCTCAGTACTGAACTGCTCTCGCTGAACACCATCATACTAACATGGTCTTTACCGTTTCAACTTTAAAGCACTGAAGTTTTGGAAGGTTTTGGCTTCCTTGGAACCGAAGTTAGGGCAATCAATACCGTTGGTGTATTCTTTTTCATCAAAAGATGAAAAGAATCTCAATTCTCCTTTGCTTGAGCTGCTAATTGGTCAATTATTGTTTTCCACTGCTCTGTGATAGACTTGGTTGATGCAAAGAACTGAAAATGTTCTATTCTATGGTATTGTACAAGTTCAGTACTTCATATCCCAGGACAAAAGCGGTGTGCTCTTCATTATTGATTGTTCGACTGACACAGATAGCCTTTCAGATGGGACAGTCCTGTTAGTTCTCAGTAATAAACAACTATCATTTCTACTCAAAGAGTTTCAAGTGTAGCTGATATCGTAGCATGTGTTAAGACATTGCCTTGTTTCTTGTATAAGAAGAGGTAAGAGCTACATTGATTGCACTGATTGATAAATTGTAGAAAGCGTGTGATTATGACTAGAATTGAGTAGTTCTCAATATGTAAAGTTGTCCTTCAACAACCCACAATAGAGCAAAACTAAATACAATAAGAGTCTCACATCACAAACATGTGCAGTCTCCTTGAAAAGTGGTTAGAAATGATTCCAATCAGAACGGTTTGATCATGAGATCAGATTTTCCTCGTTGGCTGATTCAGAACGCAATCTGGAACTTTTGATGAACCGCCTTAACCAAATATCACAAAACGTAGATCATTCCACGGTATCGCTCAGGGCACATTCATATTAATCAATGAACAAGGAATTGATGTTCAACAAGGATTACTGTCAGGTGAACAAAATCACATCAAAACGTGTAGACATGTTTAGAGTTAACTTGGAAGAGCCTTGGAAGAGTTTCTGAGTTTTTTTTTGGTTGAAAAATCTGTGATTTTTTATATCAGAGCCGAATCGGAAACAGTACAATAATTGAAGTAGAACAAATTATTAAAGAGTAGTAGCAATTGGTAGTTGATAGTTCGATATCAGAGATCTGGAATAATGTATGTTCTAGGTACTACAATACAAATCCTGATCAAAAGATAATGTGAATTGTACAGTGTAAACTAATGGGATATAAACCACAACGTCGTTTCCGCCCATTGTCAGTCAACAAGCCATTCCAATCACATCACCATCGGTTGGAGCTCTCAGTCTCGCATTCACATCACTAAAGTTTTGAATGACTAGTGAGAGACTGAAAGCAGATCCCAACTAGAGTAAAAATGATAACGCAGTACAGATAATCATAACAGTAGCTATGGTTTCTCACATGAGCGAAGAGATCAAGCACCACGTTACCATGGACGTGGACCGCATAACTGATACTTAACTAGCAGAGCTGTCAAACAGACCCTGATACTTTCATGCACTCAGCGTTTCCAGCATTGTCTGAAAAGTGAAACAACAAACCTGGTTACCCTCCAATTCCCACAACTTGGACTTGATCACAACACACTGGTTCTGATCACAGAAAACAGTTGGTTTTATGCTATGTATTGAAAAAAAAATTCTCTATATATTGTTCTGAGGACCGGGTAATCCCTACAGAATTCAAAAAAAAATTTGTTTGTTCCATATATTCAAAATAAAATGACCAACAAAGCTGAGATTTTTTTCTTATGAAGCTGACGAGGTTCTTGCTTTTCATGTGCATATCGTCAGCAATGTAGTGTTGCTAATACTTTATAATCTAGTGCATTTGTATAAAGTTCATAAGATGGATGCGTTCTTTTTATTGACTTTTCGGTACCAGCAGAAGCCTTCCTTTGATCAAAAGTAGAGTGTCTCTCGATACTCTGTGGGGGCTTCTACTTGGTATCATGTATTGTGGAAGGATGGTTCAGTGCGGTTTGTTGATTGTTTATGAGTACTCATGATCCTGATTGATAACACCTGATCTAAATCCAATACAAAAAGTAAACAATTTTCAGCTACAGATTATGTAGATACTACGACAGCTTTCTATTTTGAAGCCATGACTATAGGATAGTTGAATTGTGTATTTATTGAGAACATAATGGATAGTTGTCAATTGGATCATTGTGTGATCACATCTGAACAAACTAAACAATCATGAATCAATAGTGGTGTAGTGCAGTGAAATTGAAGAACTGATCACTAGTTTGTAATAGATCCAAAGAACAATGTCATCTACTTCAAGCTAAAACTGCATATTTTCAATAAACAAAGACTAAGCCTGGAAGAATTTATCACCTTCCAGAATGGAACAAATTCATCAGAGAAGCACACAAATTATCTTTAGAGACACAACTGAACGGCAGTCAAATGATAGACAGAACAACACAGAAAGTAGAAAAGGCGGATCAAAACCAACGCAATAAACTCAAGTTCATTAAGGTTAACTGATATGTTCAAAACAGAGATACCAAATTAATTAAGACAGTTTTTATAAAAAATAGATTTTTCAACAATTCGTGGTCGGATTAGTTCGTCGATACACACATACAATTATAACGGTTTGATAATATCAATGCTCTCCACCAATGATCAGAGATCGTGTTTGAACCACCAGCCTAAACGTAAGAGTCCCCATGCATATCTCGCACACCAACATCAATTGAGGAATTCACATATTTTGAATCTCGCCAATCCTATCTTCTATTCACCTGTTCATTCTGGCTTTCATCATTTGCTACGTAAAAAAATGCGCCTAGTTTTAGTCCTGGACCCTATTTATCATTCTAGAGTATCTGTAGAATGTTTACGTTCGCTCTTCTGTCAATCCTTTGAATTATCTAAAATTCATGTCTTGAACAAGTTTTCTTTAATATTGGTTGAAGTTTCGATTCCTTATGGATGAAGTAACTCCAATTGGATGAGAGTTCTATTTGTTCAGATGCTGAGGTCAGGGGGTATAGGTCGATCATTTCCCCATATATTTAGTTGATAGTTCTTGATAAATGCATAGATTCTCTCGACTCATTTGAGATCCATTGTATCTCTGTAGATTTTATGGAGATGGTTACATGGGTAGTAGACGGATGGCTACAATGTTATTGTTGTGGCCTGTGAAATTGCAGCTGTTGGATTAGAGAGTTGTCAAAAAGGTATAGTAATGAGCCTCATTATTGAACAAACTAAGGAACAAACAGTGAATTGAAATGCGCATGAAGAGTTACCTGAGTTAGACTTGGGTTCCTACTCTCATACACGTCAGATTACTGATAGATCACGCAAGATATTATGTCTAACCCACAAAAACTAATAGAAGACATATGAAGCTGGAGACTTGCTACCACTTCTTATGACGAGATAAAAACAATTCAACAACAACGCGGAATTTTATACCGTGATATCATCCAGAGTTTTTCAGGGATATGATCAGGGTAACCACTCTTATCTACCAGTGGTAGGGTAATGGTAATAACTAATTGTATATTTGTGCTTTCTTTTGCCTTCCAGTTTCCATTGGCTTTTTTGTATGCGGTGTGTTTGATCTTTAATATTGGCTTTTCATCTTTGTTATCTTAGTTTAAAGATTGTCTCATGTCTCTATAGGCGTTTATTAAGCTTTGGCTGAATGTCAGCTACGAATGTGGAATGTTTGGGTTTCCGTCAGCGCAATCATGGAAATATGTTGAATTCTTTGATTGTATCATGGCTCTAGATCGATCCCATAACGTGGGATTTGCTCTACGTCGTATGAAAGTGGAATGACAGCCTGGGCGCTTTGTTGATGTGATGTATCGACAACCTCCTTCACTGACCATTACTTTAATAAAACAAGTTCCTCCAAGAGTTCTGTTGTAGTTGTGATAGAGTAGAATAGTTATTGCTATATGGATATGATGGTGATTAGTGTATGTTCGAGCTAGAGATTACTGATTTGAAGGTATAGTTTTGGAAGAAACTACAGATAAATGATGTGGAAATTGTAGTCTGTTGTATTGAATGGATCTGTTGTCAGTCTATACATTGTGTGAATATACGTCGACTGAACCAATGGATCCTTTAACAACAGTGTAGCTTTTTCCTAATATCTGCTTATATAATCCAGACAACATCGATAACTGAGTACTGACACAAACTTCTCTGTGATTACCAACACTGGAAGGTGATGGTCACACATACATCTAGTTGTGTAGTGACGAACAGTTGTGTAAATCGATGCTCAAATGTCAGTGATAGCTCCTTTGGATGGAAGCACCGCACCAAATGTAAGAGTGTTGCAACTCTGTAGATTATGGCTATTCATTCCTGGAAGGCAAAAACAACAAATTCTAGCAATGATAGAACAATGGTCTTTCACTGTTGATGTATTCGTCAGTGTTTGTGTCAATCAACAAGGATATCCACCAACATTACTCACACTGGTAACAACTGCTAATAATACACACACTTAAATAGTGGTTGAAACCAGACAACTATCAACATTTCGTAAAAGATACGTCTGGAATTTGATGCCCCAAAACCAAACATGTCTAGTGTTGAAAATATTAATCAAAAAAAAGTAGTAGAAAGAATAGAATTTCGTGGGTTCCCAAATAGGTAATAAGCGCGGTTTACGTAACAGCTTTTCGCACTTTCCAGATTAGGATATTATTATCGTTTTGATCTAGCTATTGGGGGTATATAAATAAACGTTCAATTCCCATATTGTTTTCACTTCTTCCTTTCAGTACTGAACTGCTCTCACTGAACACCATCACACCAACATGGCCTTTACTGTTTCAACTTTAAGGCCTTGAAGTTTTGGAAGGATTTCGCTTCCTTGGAACCAAAGTTAGGGCAATCAATACCGTTGGTGTATTCGTTTTCATCAAAAAGATGAAAAGAATCTCAATTCTCCTTTGCTTGATGCAAATAATTGCAAAAGTTGTATGATCCGTATATGATATTGCACAAGTTCAGTACTTCATATCCTAGGACAAAAGCGGTGTGTTCTTCATTATTGATTGTTCGACTGATACAGATTGCCTTTCAGATGGGACATTTCTGTTTTTTTACAGTAATAAACAACTATTTACTCCAGGGCTTTTACGTGTAGACAGCTGATATCGTAGCATCTGTTAAGACATTGCCTTGTTTCTTCCATAAGAAGAGGTAAGAACTACATTGATTGATGAATTGTAGAAAGCGTGTGATTATGACTAGAATTGAATAGTTCTCAACATGTAAAAACTAAATACAATAAGAGTCTCACGTCACAAACATGTGCTGTCTCCTGGCATTGAAAAGTGGTGAGAAATGATTCCAATCAGAATGGTTTGATCATGAGATTAGATTCTCCTAACATAACAAAGAGTATCAAAGATTATGATCTCAATTTCAATTGGAAACTGGCAGTACGACTAGTTGCAGACGATGCCAATATGTGATATTCAAATTCGCAAAAAACCTATGGCTAGAATTTCAAAATGTTCTTCAACGAAGTGGTTTGCAGGTCTTCCAGAAGATAAGTGTGTAAACGAAAGCACATCAAAACGTGTAGACATGTTTAGAGTTAACTTGGAAGAGCCTTGGAAGAGTTTCTGAGTTTTTTTGTTGAAAAAACCTGTGACTTTTTTATATCAGAGCCGAATCGGAAACACTACGATTTACTGAAGTAGAACAAATTACAGATTATTCTTGTAGCAATTGGTAGTTGGTAGTTCGATATCAAAGATCTGGAATAATGTATGTTCTAGGTACTACAATAAAAATCCTGATCAAAGTATATGTGAATTGTACAGTGTAAACTAATGGGATATAAACCACAACGTCGTTTCCGCCCATTGTCAGTCAGCAAGCCATTCCAGTCACATCACCATCGGTTGGAGCTCTCAATCTCGCATTTACATCACTAAAGCAATGCCTGAATGACTAGTGAGAGACTGAAAGCAGATCCAAACTGGATAAAATACAACCATGCGGTTCAAATAATAATAACAACAGCTATGGTGAACATGAGCGAAGAGGATCAAGCACCACGTTACAATAGACGTAGACCGCATAACTGATACTCGACGAGCAGAGCTGTCAAACGGACCCTGATACTTTCATGCACTCAGCGTTTCCAATAGTCTCTGACAAGCAAGAAAACAAATTCCAATGCACACCCCAATCACACTTTGGATTTGATCTCATAACAACACACTGGATCTGATCAAAGACAACAGTTGGTTTTACGCTATATATTTGAAAAAAAAAATCAGAGGACCGGGTAATCCCTACAGAATTCAAAAGAAGATTTGTTCGTTGATGGAGTTCTATACCTCTACAAAATGACCAACAAAGCTGACTTTTTAAGAAGCTAACAATGTTTTTGCTCTTCATTTGCATGTCGTCTGGGACGTAGTTCTGCTCATAATGTTCATTCGTTTTTTGGGAATCCAGCGCAGATAGGAGAGGTCCTGTTATACATGCTTCCTTGTTGCTGTCTTTCCGGTACCAGCAGAAGCCTTACTTTGATTGTCTCTTGATTCTCGGTGGGGCTTCTAGTTGGTATCATGTATTGTGAAAGGATGGTTCAGTGCGGTTTGTTGATTGTAATTTATGAGTATTCATGATCTTGATTGATAACGACTGATCTAAATCCAATACAAAAAGTAAACAATTCTCAGCTACAAATTATGTAGGGTACTACGATAGCTTTCTATTTTGCAGCCATGACTATAAGATAGTTGAATTGTATTTATTGAGAACATAATGGATAGTTGTCAATTGGATCATTGTGTGATCACATCTGAACAAACTAAACAATCATGAATCAATAGTGGTGCAGTGCATGTGAAATTGAAGAACTGATCACTAGTTTGTAGCAAATCCAAACAGCAATGTCATCTACTTCAAGCTAAAACTGCATAATTCTATCAGCAAAGACTCTGCCTAGAAGAGTTCATTACCTTCGTAGACGGAGCAATTGCACCCCAACCAACGCTTGAGAGTCATATCAACGTAAATAACCAGTGTTACTCTGAGAAAATTCAAAAAATTTGTGAATAGCATGTCCAAAATAACCCATAATTGACAAGCGAACAAGGGAACAAGAGACAGCCCGTAGCAAAAATTAGATTCGCTGGGGTGTTCTTTTTACTAAGTATTATTAAAGACAGCACTAAACTTTAGTGTCCGGACCGCATCATGACTTCTAGAATAATGCTTATTTGCTTGTACGGTGAGAAGTCCTAGCACAGGCAGCATTGTCGAACTCTTGTGCAACGACTTTGGGATGAGTTCGACACACACAATAACAGACACTTTTCCTACTGATAATTCTATCTTCGCCTGTTCATTCTGGCTTTCATCATTTGCTACGTAAAAAAATGGTCTTAGTTTTAGTCCTGGACCCTATTGATCATTCTAGGGTATCTGTAGAATTACTACGTTCGCTATCAAGTCCCATACAATGTCTGTTAATTCTTTGAATTATCAATTGTCTTGAATAGGTTTTCTTCAATGGTTGAAGTCTCGATTCCTTACGGATGAAGTAACTCCAATTAAATGAGAGTTCTATTTGTTCAGATCATGCGAAGTCAGGGGGTATAGTTCAATCATTTATATATTTAGTTGATAGTGCTTGATAAAAACATAGATTATCTCAACTCATTTGAGACCATTGTATATCTGTAGATTTTCTGGAGATGGTTACATGGTTATTAGACGGATAGCTACAATGTCATTGTTGTAAATTGTGAAATTGCAGCTGTTAGATTGGTGAGTTGTCAAATAGGTGTAGTAGTAAAACATCACAATTGAACAAACTAAGGAACAAACAGTGAATTGAAATGCGCATGAAGAGTTACCTGAGTTAGACTTGGGTTCCTGCTCTCATAACACATCAGATTAACAGAGAAACCAATGAAACTGCGTATGTCAGTCAGAAATGATTCAGCACATGATAGTTAAGCTAAAGACTTGCAATCACTTCTTATCACGAGACAAAAACAATTCAACATCAACGAAGAATCTCGCGGAATCTCAATTATATTTATAAATTTTGTTTGAGATTATACTTGTTTGATATTATAGTATTTGTCAATCCAATACAATCGGTTTACTCAGTTCATCAATATTCAATTTTCGTCAATCAACTAATCACAAAAATGTCTATCACCATTGAAGCTTTATATGAGATATTGAAAACTCACATTGAGGATGCCAATGCTAGATTCACATCTATCGAATCAAGATTAGATTCCATTGAACATCATGATGCTGTTGAATCATCATCGACTTGTTTGGGTGAAGATGGAAAGAATGAACGCCACGCTGCTGTTGAATCAGCATAAAAGGGTGTCAAAGATCGACATAAGAATGTCTCAAGAAATGTCATGTGACTAGACATGTGACTAAACCGAACAAAAGTGGTATAGACACATAGTGTCACACCCGTTTATAAATAGAGTTTTTCAGGGAAGATAGTCGACTCTTTATTTAGCAGTGGTAGTGATAGTAGCTAATTTCTTTTGCCTTCCAGTTTCCTTTGACTTTTAATATGCGGTTTATTTGATCTTTAATATTGGCTATTCGTGTTAATTTGCAATATCTCTCAATAAGCACGCTTCATATACCCCTAAGCAATTTCTAGTTCTTGATATCTTTGATATCAATCATCTGTGAAATGAAGTCGACAGTGAGAGCAATGATGGGAATATCCATGGGTTCTGTGATTATATCATGGCTCTGGATCTCATAACGTGGGATTTGCTCTACGTCGTATGAAAGTGGAATGACAGCCTGGGCGCTTTGTTGATGTGATGTATCGACAACCTCCTTCACTGACCATTACTTTTATAAAACAAGTTCCTCCAAGAGTTCTGTTGTAGTTGAGATGAAGTAGAATAGTTACCGCTATATGGATATGATGGTGATTAGTGTATGTTCGAGCTAGAGATTACTGATTTGAAGGTATAACTTTGGAAGAACTTACAGATAAATGGTGTGGAAATTGTAGTCTGTTGTATTAAAAGGATCTGTGGTCAATCTATACATTGTGTGAATATACGTCGACTGAACCAATGGATCGTTCAACAACAGTGTGGTGTTACAAGCTTGAAGTAACGTTCGATACCGTACGAATCGCTTCTTTCAAACTTGACAGTGTGTGTAATGTACTTAAGTGCTTTCGATATCAGCAAATTCAACTAATTTTCTGCTAATTTCCTAACGAGTAATATTCATTCAGATGAGTTACTTGTGCTTAAGCTCCCTCAAAGGTTTGAATATTCATACATTTCCCCACATTTGAAGCTGGCTAAAGCTGCGAACGGTCTGAATCAAAGTCTATTGGACATGAATATGGGTCACTCCAAAGATGATATAGCGTCTTCAAAAAGTATGATGAAATTTATATTTATTTCAGAAATATTAATGACTAAGGGGATGTATTCAGTATCTGCCTCAGCATCTGCTAAGAATTGTTACGGACACTATTTGGCGAACATTTGAAAACCAGGCAGGATGCTGAAGCAGGGCGGAAAATTCCCACTTACTAATCAGGTAATTTTCGAGAAAGTCCAGTCAAGCAGGATCCAACTTCCAAGCAGGATCGAAATTTTTTGGTTTTTTTTTCGATCCTGCCTGGATTTTTCGCCATCGTGCTTGACTTTTTTCAAACATTACGTAAGATTTTCGGCGATTTTTTGCGAAAAACCCAAGCAGGATGCTGAGGCAGATACTGAATACATCCCCTTAGTCATTCATGAAACTGCAGTTTTTGAAACACCACTGATTTAATATGAAACAGGCCCTGATTGATCCTTAATTACTGTATAGTTAGTCTTGTTCAATCTTATGCTTTTATTCAATTAATTAGCTTCATTTACTTAGAATCAATCATGTGATTGTGACTCCCAGAATCAATCAAACAATGATTATAAGAGTAAACAGTTTACTCATATGATGGAGACTCCAGAAGACTTCAACCAATCAAGATGTATTTCTCCTAGTCTCAATATAACAGGCAAGCTGAGGCACCTTACAAGCCTATAAAGTAACCACGGCGAGCTTTTTCAATAACGCTCGTGGGATCATTTTCGAATATCTTACTGTTGAATTTGAGATTGTATGTATTTGTGTATTGAAGTCCATGATAAAATAGTGTCTCTAGGTGTATGAAACCTGCAGAGTAGAACAAGACTATTACCATGTTTGACTTGCAAGAGTTTCGGGACGTGGATGAGAGAACACTTCAACTTGAAGAGGAATGTCCATCTCTAATCTCCTGAGTTCAAATCATACGTCCCTGCTAACTTCTCGACATAAAGGACAGCCATACTGAAAGGCGTTCCAACAACGTTAACGAAAGCATTGTGTCTATCCGATACTTAATGTGCAGAACAGATCAGGTATTGCGTTTCATCAATATCAATAGCCACAAGGAGGAGTTTGACAAATTTAAGGCATTGTCTCTATCAGATACTCAATTTTCAGTGCAACACAAGCTCTTCTTAGTTTAAAACACCATTCACTCATATGATGATTTTCTTTCTCGCCATTTCTTACCCTACCATCATAATACCCACCTCTTTAACAAAAGAAGGCTCATATAGACTCTTTTCCAGTATACAGAAGAACCTCCAGTAGTACGCTTCCAAACAGAGACATGGGGGTATCGCAGGATGTGCGACAGATATACGCTCATCTCTCCTGGCCTGATCGTCTTCTCCCGTTCCTCATCGTGATATCCATGGTTATTGGATGTCTGATCTCAGTCTATCAACCATCTGCGAGAATCGCTTTTAATGGGACTTCTTTCCTCAACGTCTCCATTCCTCTCTTGATTGGTTTGATTGTCATGATGATACCACCCTTGTGTAAAGTTGAATGGGAAAACATACATAGACATTTCTCCAACAGAAAGAAACTATCAACCATTTATACTTCTATTGTACTCAATTGGATCATCTGTCCATTCATCATGTTTGGACTGGCTTGGTTGACTTTATTCGATCAGAAAGAATACAGAATCGGAATCATAATGATTGGTTTGGCTAGATGTATTGCTATGGTGTTACTATGGAATCAAATAGCTGAAGGTGATGCCGAACTATGTGCGGTGTTGGTCATTGTTAATAGTCTGTTACAAGTTGTCTTGTACGCTCCATATCAGATTTTCTTCTGTTATGTCATCACTGGTGATACTTCATATCATGGTGGACTAAGTTATTCTACTGTTGCTAAGACTGTTTCGTTCTTCTTGGGTGTCCCAATGGGGGTTGGGTTGATTATTAGATTGGTGTTTTTAAAAACTATTGGAAAAGATAAGTTCAATACAAAGGTGTTGCCCTTTATAATTCCATGGGCATTGATAGGTTTGTTATACACCATCATTGTGATATTTATTGAAAAGGGTGATGATTTCATCAAGGATATTGGATCTGCTTTTAGATGTTTTGTCCCGTTGATTTGCTATTTTGTAATCACTTGGTTTGGAACTTTCTTCACGTTGAGATACTTGACTGGAAGATCTATAATCAAACTAGATGATGAGACAGATAGTGAAGGAAAGTGTGGATGTGAAAAAATTAAAGAACACATCACCATCAATGGGTTAAAGAGATGGAGTAGTAATTGTGGTGCTAGTTATAAAGAGATTATAACTCAGACTTTTGTTGCTTCTTCTAATAATTTTGAACTAAGTCTTGCCGTTGCCATTTCATTGTATGGCAGTGGGAGTAAAGAATCAATAGCTGCCACTTTTGGTCCATTGTTGGAGGTTCCTATACTGATGATTTTGGCATTTGTTGCAAAATATTTCAAGATGAAGTTTTTATGGCTAGATGAAGACGATGAAGATAACTAAAGCTAGAGAATGGTCGGGGCAGAATCGTTCCATTTGAGTATGTTCATCCAGCATCAATAGCCTAAATCAATGACCATAAAGTGCTGAAGTGATTGTAGTTCGTTTCGGAAGTCCCCGATGTGGTGTGAAGGAAGGGTTCCTGCCTGGACCTGCCTGGGATTTTTCTGCCTAGTGCGGCGCAAAACACCTATCAAAATAGCACTGATCCGATGAAATTATCAGTTGACAGCTGACACATCGGATGTGTTTCCTGAAGGGGCAATCACTGCGCAGCAGATAAGAAGCGATAAGCAGAAATAGCTAATTCTTCCCTTTCAAGACACCGCGGGTTCTTCTCTGGCTGATCCTTGGGATGAGATTGAGCCCTGGAGCAACGATCAGAAGGTCGAGCAGCTATCCACACACTCTCTCTTTAAGCGTCTCTCACTGGGGTGGGTCTTCAGGGCTCACTACGCTCAGGCTGTAGGCAGCAATGAGCTTCACACCATGGTGCTGGGTGCCATCACCTCCACAGAAGAACGCTCTCTAGAATTCTCAAGCAAGAGCTGTTTGCATCGTTGATCAGCTGTCCAAGGTGGTTGGGCCTGGATATCTACGCCATTTCGGTGATCCTGATAAGAATGGTTGATTAATGGTGGCATCGCTATATAAATACTCTGGATATCTCTACACCACAAGCTGGTCTGATCTCTGCAACCCAACACACAATACAAGCCATGACTGACCGAGTTGATGAGAAGGGTATTCTCCAGGCTCACGAGGATGTCCTCAGTCTTCAAGAGGACTTAGACACTTCAGTCATTGATCTGCCAAAGACACAGGCTCAAGCTTTGACTACGATCCCTTTCAAGAAATCGTTACAGCTCTTCTTCACTATGAAGGCCCCTCCAAGACCACCAAAGAGAAAATTCTTCTTCTGGATCCCTCCTGATCAGAGCAAATTTGAAACTAAGCTTGTGTTCAAGCTGGACTGTGCAATCATGACGTATGTTTGTCTCTCTTACTTTACCCGTTATCTAGATGCTACAAATGTCTCAAGTGCTTATGTCACTGGGATGAAAGAGGATTTGAAACTGACTGGTGAACAGTATGTCTGGTTAACACAGTTATTCTCATCTGCTTACAGTGTTGCTGGTTTTGCAAGTACGTTATTGTTGACCAAGGTAAGATTCTCTAGACTATTGCCATTGCTAGAGATCTCATGGGCTTTGTTCTGCCTCTTCATCTACAAAGCACAAAGCTTCAAGACTATTGCTGCTTTGAGATTCTGTCAGGGTTTATGTGAAGGTACTGCATGGCCTGCTATCCATTATATGCTTGGTTCTTGGTATACAGGGAAAGAATTGGGAAAGAGAACGTCTATTTTCACTGCAGCTGGTATTGCAGGTGTGTTGTTGTCTGGTTTGATTCAATCTGGTTTGCAAAAAACCATGAATGGAAGAAATGGGCTGGAAGGTTGGAGATGGTTGTTCATCATTGATGCGTGCATCACTTTTCCTATTGCATTCTTGGGATTGATGGTTCCTGATGCTCCTGAAAATACTAGAGCAAGATTCTATTTGAGTCAAGAAGAACTGGATTTTGCTAGAGAGAGGGTCAAAGTGGATGGTAAAGAAAGAATCAATAGATTGGATTTGTCAACTTTTAAGAGAGTCTTCTCAAGTTATCAGTGGTATCTGTTTGGGCTTACTTGGATCATGTGGAGTTTTGCTGGTACCTTACAAGGTTACATGTCTGTGGTTTTGAAGGCCTTGGGTTATGACGTCTACGATAGAAACAACATACCATCCGGTATTTCTGGTGTGGGTATTCTAGCCTGTTTGACCTCTGGCTTCATTGTTGATATCTTAGGAAGACGTATTGAAGTTGCTTTATTTTTACAACTATTATGGGTCATTGGTGCCATCATTACAAGAGTTTTCTATGTGTCTAAAAGTGCTTTGATCTTTGGGTATTGTATCCAAGGTGTATACTATGCCATCAGTCCGGTCATTGTTGGATGGTGTAATGAGCTTTGTAAAGAGGACAATCAACTGAGAGCAGCAACCATTGGATCATTGAACTTACTAGGTGGCTTGCTTTCGATCCCATATACAACTCAGCTATTCAATACTGATTATGCTCCAAGGTATGATAAGGCTTCAATTGGGACACTCACCGTCTGTATACTTATGTTTTTCCATTTCTTTGTGATTTTGGCCTTTGATAGATATCAGAATAGAAAAAGAGCCTACATCAGGGAGATCTATGCCGCTCAAGGAGATGTTGATGTCTTGATTAATAGTACTGACTATGAGATCAATGAGGTGGACGTTGATGATGTCTCTGATTCATTCAGGAGATCTGAAAAAGCTTGAATTTTTAGATAATCTCTTACTCTAATCTCTTACTCTCAATACTTATTCCTATATAAACTACTGTCACTTGTAGAGCTTCCAAAACATATCCTGGAAAGAGAAATCAGCAACGGTCTTTATAAAGAATTGCGTACATTACGAAATAACATCCCAACACCACTATTGTTTTTTTTTTTTTTTGGTCGTCGAAGTTTTGACATAAAAACAACGAAAAGAAGGCCAGATTTAACAAGAAAACAAGCATTTTAGCCGTAATAATCAACCAGGAAGATGGCTCTTCGTGGACAGGGAAGAAGAAGACACAGCAAAGAACCAACCTCGGGCAAAAATCCGGGAAAAAAGACCACGAAGTCGTCGTTTCCTTCGTTGACGCTGAATGAGATTCTGAATACTCTGAGCTTAACCTACGATAACCAATTGGGCATTTTGAGTGGTGAATATACCAATGCAGTGCCTCCAGTTACAACGTTGGAACAATTGAGGAAGAGTCTTGTGAAACTGAATGATCAATTGGAGATTGTGTCGGAGCATGACGCTTTGAGTATATTGGAGATTGAGAGAAGGCTAGAGGAAGATGATGATGATGACGAAGAGGAAGAGGAAGATGATGCAGAAGAAGAGGACGAAGCTGTTATCGATGTAGATGACGAAGAGGAAGATGATGATCTTGCTGCTGTGCGGGAAAAGAAAATCATTGAAGAGACTCCTGAAGTTGAGGTTGAATCTATGGCTAAAGATGATGAGGGTGATGTTGTAATGGTTGATGATGTGAGCAAAGAAGATCAAAAAGATGACGAAGAACATGGAAATGATGTTAAAATTGTGGAAAAGGTAAAACGTGAGGCTGAGAAAGACGATGATGACTTGGAGGAAGAAAGAGATGATTTTCAAGATGCAACAGATAAATTAGATGAAAACAAGCTCATATCACCAAAAAGGAGAAAACTCAGTATAGCACAAATTGAAAATGATCCAAGTATAAAGAATCCAAAGTCTGAATTCGTCACATCACAAACACTACCAGCAGCAGCCCAAGCATTAGGATTATTCCAAGAAGATGGGTTGAAAGATTATGGTGATGAGTTCTTGAAAAAAAAATATGGGGTTGCTTCGTATCCAAAGAATGACTTGAAATCACAATTACCAGGTGTCATTCCAGATGTTGATTTCTCCAAAAGCAAACCTTCAAATCAAGTTCAATTCACAACATTTCAGAGTTATATTGAGAATTTCTACAGAAATTTTACAGAGGAGGATTTAAAACTATTGAAGAGTAAGTACGTCATACCTGAAAGCCTGCTGAACGACTCAACATATGATCCTAATTTGACTCCTTATTTGATCCCAAATCTAGGTCCTTTATATTCAAACATTTGGAACGAGGAGGAAAATTCAAACAGTTATTCACCACCACCCACTATAATTTCAAAAGATTCAATCATCCCAAAAAATTCATCAGACGATTTGAATGATGAAGTTTTGGAGACTGAAAAAGTTTCCTGTGGTCCATTGGTCTCAAGATTGTTATCTGCTATCATGAAAGAGGACAATACAAGTTCAACGAATGGTGCCACAAATGAAACCAACAATGATGTGGAAGAAGTAGAAGATGATCGTAAGACTAGTACCACTGCCTTACCAGAACAGCAAGGCTGGAAGGTTTCAAGTGTTCATGCTGATTATACTTCATTAGAAGAAAGATTGAAACGTGAATTGAAATACATTGGAATATTTATGAATCTATCAAATAATAACAATGGGAATATGAGTGGGAATAATGGGAATGGGAATGGGAATGGTAATAATGACAAGAATGACAATGACGAAGACGATCAAGAACCTGATTGGTTGAATCCTCAAGATGATGAGGTTTCTGCAGAATTGAGGAAATTACAAACGGAATTGAAAACAGTTTCAACAAAGAACAACAAATTCAAAAAAGTTTTACTACCTATAGTGGAAAATCAACTAGCATGGCAAGAATACCTTTCCATCTTGGACGATTTGGATAAACAAGTTGACCAAGCATATTTGAAGAAGATAAGAGTTCCTAAAAACAAGAAAAAATCCAAAAGTGGTCAGTTAAATGCTGCGAATAATCATTTATTGAATTCCCAATCAGCACAACAAATCGCTGCTAATCAGGCTATAAAATCACTCTTGGAGAAAAGAAATAGATGGATCACGAAGATTGGGGCATTGTTCGATAAGGATAATGGTGAGACTATGAAGAGATATCCTAAAGAGAGCTTGTTTTTGAACTTGAATAACGATCAGACAGAGTTTGATTATGATGAGAACTATTTCGATCAAGATGGCGAGGAGTTGGGATTGTCGGAGCAGTAAGAGTGGTTTTGTGTCAGTACAATTAGAATAATTAATTGGCCATGATCGAGTTGTAGGATATCGCTTACTACAAAAAAGAATTTTCAAGATCATAAATATTCCTTGACAAGTCTAGACTTTAATAGGAGGAGTATCGTTGGAGTGGATAGAAGGAAGATCAATTTTCTCAAAAATCTGAGGTACTCCTTCACTTTCCTTCTGCAATAAATCTCTAATGTATGCTCTCTTTCTTTGTTGATATCTATCAAAGGCTAAAATCACAAAGAAATAGAAGAACAAAATAATAGTCAGGACCAAAGTTGCAGTGCTTGCCTTTGAATACTTTGGTGCATAATCAGTATTGAACAAGGTGGTTGTGAATGGGATTCCCAATAATCCAGAAAACAGATTTAATGATCCAATGGTGGCTGCTCTTAATTGATTGTCTTCTTTACATAGTTCATTACACCAACCGACAATGACGGGACTGGTGGCATAATAGACACCAAGAACACAATACCCAAAGATCATGGTAGGTTTTGACACATCGTAAACCTTGATTATGATAGCGCCAATGATCCAGAACAACTGTAAGAATAAAGCCACTTCAATACGTCGACCCAGAATATCAACGAGGAATCCAGAGACGAGACAGGCAAAGATACCAACACCTGATACACCTGATGGGATGTTGTTTCTATCGTAAACATCGTATCCTAAGGCTTTCAACACAACGGAGAAATAACTTTGAAGAGTACCACCAAACCCCCATAGGATCCAAGCAACAACGAATAGGTACCATTGATATGATGTTGCAACCCTCTTGATAGTTGACCAATCTAATCTGTTGACTCTTTCTCTTCCATCTATTTTCACTCTTTCTCTTGCAAAGTCTAGATCCTCTTGAGACAAGTAGAATCTTGGTTTGGTGCTCTCTGGTGAATCAGGAACCAATAATCCCAAGAATGCGATTGGAAAGGTGATGATAGCATCAATGATGAACAACCATCTCCAGCCGGCAAGACCACCTTTACCATGTAGTGATCTTTGTAAACCTGATTGGATCAAACCAGATAGTAACACACCAACTATACCTGATGCAGTGAAAATGGAGGTTCTCTTGCCAATTTCAGCCTTGGTATACCATGATCCCAAGATATAGTGAATGGCAGGCCATGCTGTACCTTCACATAACCCTTGGAAGAATCTCAAAGCCGCAATGGTTTTGAAACTTTGTGCTTTATAGATGAATAGACAGAACAAACCCCATGAAACCTCTAAGAATGGCAATAGTCTGGAAAATCTGACTTTTGTTAGGATCAAAGTACTAACAAACCCTGCGAAACAATAAGCAGCTGAAAACAATTGAGTTAACCACACATATTGTTCACCAGTGAGCTTGAGGTCTTCTTTCATACCAGTCACATAGGCACTTGAGACATTTGTGGCATCCAAATAACGAGTAAAATAAGAGAGGCAGATATAAGTCATGATGGAGACATCAAGTTTGAAGACCAATCTCGTTTCATATTTGGATTGACCAGGAGGGATCCAAAAGAAGAACTTCTTTCTTGGTTCTTTTGGAGGGTTTTCCTTTGAGAAGAACAGATCCAATGACTTCTTGAATGGGATTGACGTTGGGATTTCCTTTGGTTCATCGTCAATGGAAGCGGTAGTGGAGACGTCGTTCTCTATGGCATCAACTCGGTTGTTGTGCAAGACCTTCTCGATACCCCAAACCATCTTTGTTGATTAACAGTGATATGGACAGTCGATCCACATCGTCCAGATGCCATGGTATTTATACTGAGGCAGAAACTGTAGTCAGGAAGAAGATCAATATGGTTAGCCTTGGAAAAGGTGGTCAGAGTGTGGAGGTTGTGGCCATTGAGCAGTTACTCATCAACTGACTCTATTGAATTGCGACAAAGCAACCCATTCTTTGAAAAGACAGATCTGGAGGTTCAAATTGAGAGTCACAGCCGGAGACCACAGATCACAGTGGCTTTCAAATCAGAGCTCCATACGGAGTGAATCGCTGAGGTTCCCTAAAATACGTCTGAGAGCATTGTTGATTGCAATTGAGGCTCGACGGTTCTCTCCGATAATTACTGAAGCTTGGCAGCAGATTAGTCAGTGAGCGTTGATCAGAGCACTCACAGTCACTAGTCACTAGTCACTGCCAAAGTCTGGTCAAATAAGAGCAAAGAGGGATGGTGGTATGATATACAGAATTGTGGCACTTTCGAGTACTCCGGGTAAATTAGTTTTAGTTTATTTAGCCGGTGAGTGTCAACTATACGCAGAGGCAGCAGATACCCACACAGACACTTCTATTCTATAAAGACAATGCATGCTTGATGAGCTTCTTGTATCCTTCAACTGCCTGGATCAGATCATCTGTGTCCACAAACTCCCCAGCACCATGGGCAACATGTATGCTACCAGGACCATATAGGAACTTGTGTTCAACATGTCTCTTCTTCAGTGAAAAGGCATCGGTACCATATCCCAAGAGGATGCTTTCAAATCCATCAACTTTATAGTCAAAAAACACTGGAGAGAGCTTAATCTGAGCTGATGGCAGCTTGATATGCTCACCTCCTGCAGTCTCATCGATAGTGTCTTGAATGAGTTGGTCAAATGTTTCCAAAGAGCTGGATACTCTAAAGGCAAGACTTGCTGAAGCATGTGCGGAAATAACGTTTGAGGCAACTCCTCCGCTGATCAAACCAACGTTGAGACTTGAAGGGCCTAGTAAGTCATCTGTTGGAAGCACTTTCTGGTTCAACTTGTATAGAAATTCAATCAAGATCTTGTTTGCATCGATTCCCAATTCTGGGTATCCTGAATGACTAGCTTTCCCCTCTACTGTAATTTCACCTCCGTATACACCTTTGTGGCCAACTCCAAGTTTCAACTCTGTAGGTTCACCAAATATGACAGAATCCCAATGGTAATCCAAGTTCGCATCAGCAAAGTGGAATCCATCACCCCCGTATTCCTCCCCAACGTCAAACAATAGACTCACTTGGCCTTCTTCTAATTCATCCACAAGTTCCAGGAATGCAATGATTTGAGAAGCAACTGATCCTTTGGCATCTGTGGACCCACGACCATAGATCCTGGACCCATCTTCACTTAGACTATAAGGGAAATAAGGAGGCACCGTATCAATGTGGGAAGTAACGAGGACTTTCGTATCGTTCTTGGAGCCTTTGTAAGCGATGACGTTGTATCTATCTTTGTCAACTTCTTGTAATTCAACAGTGAGCCCCTTTGATCTCAGATACCCAGCCAGTTTGAAACTAATTTCTTTCTCATGATAGCTCACTGACGGGATTGAAACCAACGCTTTGTGCAGTGAGAAGAGCTCTGATACTGTGGATTCAGAGATATCAGTCTTGGCAGAGAAGTTGTACTGAGATAGGTCAATTGGGGTGATTATCGAACGTTCTTGGGCTGTGGTGAATATCGATTGAAGTGATGGGAGCTTATCTTTGAATGGGACAGAAAGGGCCTGAGAAGAGCATATCGCAAGCGACAATTGCAAAATTACTGGAAGCTTCATGCTAAGAAATGAACACTATACGCTGGAGATATTGACAGCCTCGAAGTTCCAGCTTTTAGATCGAAATGAAGATATATATAGCAGGTTCAGGGTCTTTATTTGCAATCCTCGACTGCTTTTGCGACTATCAATACAGCGGAGATGGGTTACCTAATAGGGAAGTATACCCGGATCAATATTGAATTAGCACAAACTATACAATTATTGCTGATCTAGCTATCAGTTATCCTTAGGCTCTTCATCACCAACAGATTCGTCGTTGTTAACCGGTGCTTGTACTTCTACTTCCACTGTTTTCTGATCCTTGATGAACACCAAAAGAACGAGGACCATAGCTGCACAGCATCCCATTGCTAAGTAAAGCACGCTCTCAATTCTATGGTGGAGGTGTATTCTGTAAGCGAGATCATTCTTCAGCACAATGTTACCAACGATTGATGAGAATATACTGTTACCTATGCACATCCCGACTTGTCCAATGGTTTGTAGTAATCCAGAAACAACACCGTGTAAGTGAACAGGGGCCCTTCTCATGACTGCATTGAGGTATATCCCAAGATATGTGTTCACAGTACAACCAAAGAAGAACAATGGGAAACATTCGTACTTCCAGTAGTTGTTATGGGATCGGAAATCGTGTCTTGATAACCACACTAGCATGCAAACAGACCCAACCTGAGAGAGTACAAGAACTTTTTTCATTCCAACTCTGTAAATCCATCCTTCTTGATTGATCAGGCCACCAATCGATAATCCTAGCGAAATAGGAATAACTTTCACCCCAGCGATAATTGAAGAATCTAGCTGAACGTACTGGAAGTATTGAACCATTGTGACAATTGTCCCAGTGTATCCGATGTAAACAAGTAAAGTAGATACGGCATAGACCAAAAAGTTATCAATATGGAAGACTTCTCTTGGGAATAGCATTTGCAATTTATACCTCCAGTCATTTTCTAGCTTGTCAAGTGACTTGAAGTCTTCTTGATCACCTTTTCCTGCAACCTCTGATTCAGATTGGTCCAACTTTGATTTCACTCTATCTTTGAATCCCTGAATATAAACGATCTCGAATAACAATGAGGCAATAAGAACAAGAACACCAACAATCAAAGGTACATAGGCAGTTGGTCGCTTCCAAGAGTCACCACCCTCTGTCAATCCTAGTATGATCAATGTCAATGATACCACAAAAAAGAAACAACCAAGGTAGTCCAGGTTCTTCAGGCTAAGCTTCTCATGAGCCAATGTTCTTGGGGCAGGATAACCAATGAAATAAAGCGTAATACTGATGAGAGTTGCCCATGCAAAAGTCACATAGTGGATACCTTTGTAGCCAATATGTGTAAGGGAGAAAGCACCACCAATAACCAGAGCAAGAGAATAAATGGAAGTCAGAGATAGGATAAGAGCAGTAATAGCATAGCCTAGTTGTTTACCTTGATAAAAACTACCAGCAATCGCAAATGATGAGGGAATCAAACTGGCTGCAAAAATACCCTGAATGGCTCTGAAGACAATCATAACAATGACTTGATGATCAATGACAGCACAAATCAATGCAAAAATTCCTGTGATGAAAACACCATAGACGAAGACAACTTCAGGACCCAGAATATCAGTGATCTTACCAGTAAGCATGATGAATGCACCAAGGGTAAGAGCATACGCTGACAATGACCATGAAGCAGTTGAGGAGTCAGTGTGGAAGTGCTGAACAACAGAGTAATAGGTAGTCATACTACCAGCAGTACTGAAGTTGTCCAGAGCGGTGCCCAGAAGCACCAATGCAAATGTTAGGTCTTTGCTTCTCTTTTCAATAGGAACTAGAGCTCTGAGTTTTTTGTTCAAGGAGGCTAGAGAATTCATTATAACCAGTGATATAGCTAGAGCCAGAGAGTGCAAGAAAGAGAAAGAAGAGGATAGTCAGAGCCTTTATATATAATTTTAATATAAAGTTTAGTTCCTCACTATTCAACCTGTGGAAGCTGACGGAATTCCGTTTCAGCAACGGAGTTCCGTTACGCAACTGAAAACTCGCCATTTTCTCCATTAGCCATCGCTCAAACACCATTCGTCAGCAGTCAGCATTCAAAAAGGCAAAAGTCTTGTGGTCTTGTGAATTTGAGAGCCCTTCCAGAAAACCGTCACTCAACAGATTTTAGAAATCTAATAGGTTTCTATTTCTCTCATGATATTTATAAAATTTTCACCAATTTTCCGCAAATGATCTCCATAAATCGCCCTGTGGAAAACTGCAATATAACAAGAACTGATAGACCCCGTTATATTAATTCGCTTGTATCGATTAATCCTCACAGGCCGCCAGTTCTGAATGGAACAGCTACTTCAAAGAACTGAAAGGATGTGATGGTAATGGTACGGTTCAGGCTGATGTTCCTCGCGAAGTATGCCCCTGAACAGCATTAATGAAGACCAACGAATTCAATGATTCGACGTACCCAATAATGAAGCCGTTGAGGTGTCTATTTATCAACATTTAAACTACCTCAGTGATGAAAGCTTCTTTGTTCATTCCACACACCACGTCATCGGCTGTTTTGTTTCAGGACTGTGGAAGCTTACTAGTTTTGCGGAAATGGAGGAGGACATTATTGGAAGTGACTAGCGGAAAAAGCGTAAGTGCTACTAACATTGAATAAGTCTACAGCTCAGACGTTGATAGACAAGAGACAGCTATGATAAGTAAAAGAGTCATGTGACTTCAGCGGGAATAGACACAATGGAGTACTGGAACTTCGGTTGATAGTACAATGGTGGTTTTCCGTTACAATACTGATTCGATCAGTGAAGATACAGCCTCGCTACAGAAGAATAGAACTTATCCGGAAATCAACTTTTATCAACATAAGTGTAGTATTTTCATCACGCAATCATGGTTCTATGCTTTTGCTACCATCATCATAGCAGAGTTGTGGTTGCATAATAGATATTTGTGAATGATCTAACGATTAATTATCCTTAGGCTCTTCATCACCAACAGACTCAACAGACTCTTCGTTGTTGACTGGTGCTTGTACTTCTACTTCCACTGTTTTCTGATTCTTGATGAAAACAAAAAGAACGAGAACCATAGCTGCACAGCATCCAATGGCCAAGTAAATCACACTCTGAAATCTATTATGAAGATGTCTTCTGTAAGCAAGATCATCACTCAGCACGATATTACCAACGATTGATGAGAATATACTGTTACCTATGCACATTCCGACTTGTCCAATTGTTTGTAGTAATCCAGAAACAACACCATGGAGATGTACCGGGGCCCTTCTCATGACGGCATTTAAGTATATTGAGAAATACACGTTCACAGCATAGGCATAGATTAGCAATGAGAAGCATTCATACTTCCAGTAGTTGTTATGGGACTGGAAATCGTGTCTTGATAACCACACTAGCATGAAAACACAGACAACCTGTGAAAGCACCATCATTTTCTTCATTCCAACTCTGTAGAGCCATCCTTCTTGATTGACCAGACCACCGATTGTTAAGCCTAAAGAAATAGGAACGATTTTCACCCCAGCAATGACTGCAGAGTCTAATTGAACGTACTGGAAGTATTGGACCATTGTGACAAGAGTTCCAATGTATCCGATGTAACAGAGTAAAGTAGCAATGGCATAAACCAAAAAGTTATCAATATGGAAGACTTCCCTTGGGAATAGCATTTCCAATTTATACCTCCAGTCATTCTCGAGCTTGTCAAATGACTTGAAGTCTTCAACATCACCTTTTTCCTCAGTGTTTGATGCAGATTTGTCCAATTTTGCTTTCGCTCTATCTTTAAACCCTTGGATATAAACAGTCTCGAATAGCAATGAGGCAATAAGCAAAAGAACACCGACGATCAAAGGTACATATGCAGCTGGTCGTTTCCAAGATTCACCACCCTCTGTCAACCCCAGTATGATCAATGTCAACGATATAACAAAAAAGAAACAACCAAGATAGTCCAGGTTTTTCAGACTTAGACTCTCATGAGCCAATGTTCTTGGGGCTGGATAACCAATGAAGTATAGCGTGATACTGATGACCATTGCCCATGCAAAAGTCACATAGTGAATACCTTTGTAGCCAACATGTGTAAGGGAGAAAGCACCACCGATAACCAGAGCAAGAGAGTAAATTGAAGTCAATGCTAAGATAAGAGCAGTAATAGCGTAGCCTAGTTGTCTACCTTGGTAAAAACTACCAGCAATGGCAAATGATGAGGGAATCAAACTGGCTGCAAAGATCCCCTGGATAGCTCTGAAGACAATCATCACAATAACTTGATTATCAATAACAGCACAAATCAATGCAAAGATTCCTGTGATGAAAATGCCTGCGACGAACACAACTTCAGGACCCAGTATATCGGTGATCTTACCAGTAAGCATGATGAAAGCACCAAGAGTAAGAGCATACGCTGACAAAGACCATGAAGCAGTTGAGGAGTCAGTGTGGAAATGCTGAACAACAGAGTAATAGGTGGTCATACTACCAGCAGTACTGAAGTTGTCCAGTGCGGTGCCCAGAAGCACCAGTAGGAATGTTAAATTCTTGCTTCTTTTTTCAAGAGGAACCAGAGATCTAAGCTTGTTGTTCAAGGAGGCTAGAGAATTCATCGTCGTCAGTGATCTGAGAGCCAAACCTGCAAAGCAGGGGACAAGCAGTGCCCTATATATAGTCTGAGTACACTCAATTTCAATTTCCGCTAAATCCTCTCTAAAAGCACTAACTCCCAACCAAAACCACTAATTCCTAGCGACAACCACTAATTCCACCTATCGAATGCTGACGAATATTGTTTACAGTTTGTCACATTGTAATAGTAACTGTACACTGAAAAGGCGTCAAACCACATTCTGTAAAGTTCCATCAGGTTCTAACAGGGTCCTAAACTGTAACAGTTTATTTGTAATTGTTCGTGTATTAGTAAGAAAGTGTTCATTGTGCAGTCGCTCATAAGTCATAACCGGTATAGTGGTTGATTATGTACAGTTTGTGTGAGTCGATTGGAGTGTACAGTCAGTGCAGATGGAGATATGAACTAGATATGTTGTGGTTTATATACATAAATGTTTAAAGTACATGAGTCATCTGAGACTAGATATCCTCAGTAGGTTCTTTGCCTTCCGCAGGTCCATCAGGAACGACCGGCGCAAGGTCAACTGATTTCTGATCCTTGATAAAGAACAAGAGAACAAAAAACATGAGAGCACATAGGCCAATGCCAAGATACAACACAGTTTGGAATTTATGATGTAGATGCAATCTGTAAGCAATATCAGGACTCAATTTAACTTCACCGACAATTGAAGAGAATATGCTATTACCCAGACAAATTCCAACTTGTCCAACAGTTTGCAGTAGTCCAGAGACAACACCATGTAGGTGAACTGGAGCCCTTCTCATAACTGCATTGAGGTACGTGGAGAAGTATATGTTCAAAGAATAAGCGTATAGCAATAATGAAAAACATTCATATTTCCAATAATTGTTCGAAGTTTGGAAGTTGTGCCTTGATAACCAAACCAGCATACAAACACAGCCAATCTGCGAGGCAACTATAACTCTTTTCATTCCAACTTTATAGATCCATCCTTCTCGATTCACTGCAGCGCCTGTGGTGAACCCCCAAGAGATTGGTAAGACTTTCAGCCCACAAATGATCTGGGAATCTTGTTGGACATACTGGAAGTATTGTACCATGGTGACAAGAACAGCAATGTATGCAATATAGCAGATCAATGTAGCAACAGCATAGGTGACGAAGTTGTCAATGTGTATGACTTCTCTTGGGAACAGCATTTCGAGTTTGTATCTCCAATCAAGTGTTAATCTATCCAGAGACCTGATGTTTTCATAGTCAGATTTGTTGTTTGGGTTCACATCTTCCTTGATGTCTTTCAAGTCAGCGTTCACTTTATCCTTAAAGTTTTGGATATAAACCATCTCGAATATCAATGAGCCAATAAGAAGCAGGACCCCAATAACTAATGGAACATATGAAGTTGGCTGCTTCCAAGAATTTCCACCTTCAGTCAACCCTAAGATGATCAATGTTAGGGATGTAACAAAGAGAAAACTTCCAAGATAATCCAAATTCCTCAGGCTCAAGCCTTCATGATCAATAGTTCTTGGAACAGGATAAGCCGTGAAGTACAGAATGATAGCTAACAGCATTGAAGCAGCAAAAGTAACATAATGTATACCTTTATACCCAATACATGTGAGGGAAAATGCACCACCAACAACCAAAGCAACACCATAAATAGCAGTGATCGTCAAAATCAAACAAGTAATGGCGTTCCCGAGTTGCTTACCTTGGTAAAAACTTCCAGCAATTGCAAAAGAAGATGGAATTAAACTGGCTGCAAAAATCCCTTGAATAGCTCTGAACACGATCATTGCGATAATTGTGTGGTCAATAACAGCACAGATCAATGCAAATATACCATTCAAGAACAAACCAGTGATGAACACAATCTCGGGACCAAGGACATCAGTGATCTTACCAGTGAGCATAATGAAAGCACCAAGAGTAAGAGCATACGCTGACAAGGACCATGAAGCAGTTGAGGAGTCGGTGTTGAAGTGCTGAACAACGGAATAATAGGTGGTCATACTTCCAGCAACACTAAAGTTATCCAGAGTAGTAGCTAACAGAACAAAGACAAAAGTCAAGTTTTTGCTTCTTTTCTCAACAGGAACAAGAGATCTGAGCCTCTTGTTCAAATTCAATAGAGATTCCATCATGATTGGATAGTTATACCACTCTCATACCAGAAACAGGACCACCAATGGGCATCCTGAAGCCCAATATATACCATTTCAACCATCAATAGATAGAGTCAAGAACCTTTTCTAAACGACTTCAACCAAACCCCGTCATCTGAATATAGTCATATTTGCTCAGGTATCGGCATCACTTGATGCATATTCTTGCCATTTTTTCACATAATATCCCGCCAAAACACCTTTCATGCAAACCTTTCTCGTATAAAGCAGGTAGTTGATGAACAATTAGTAATAAGACCCTGGAGATTCGGTTTATACGAGGGTACAGAAAGCATCAAGTCACGTGGCTCGCGGACTATTTGCTGAATATGAGTTTTTCGTAAATTCTGCAACTCAAATCCGTGATAGTTTAGTGGCTAGAATTACCGTTTGTCGAAGACAATACATGGTAGACCGGGGTTCAATTCCCCGTCGCGGAGCTTTCTTTTTGTCATTTTTTTTTGATTAGATGCCTCGTTACTATTGTAAATTGATATGAATTAGAGGTATGGTTGGTTTGCACCGAGCACATGGTTTGTGAGGATTATAGTTATTTGAGGGCAAAGACTCGAGGGAAACTGAGGACATAGTACGATGAAGAAATTGTAGGTATTTCCTTTAAGAACAAGCAGAGACTGGCCTAAGCCATGATGCCTGGTAGAGACTTTGACTAGCTGCGACAAACGCTCAAGCTTTACTCGAATGGAGAGTTCTGAACTACTTGTACCCTTAATGCTGTAAAATGATTAGAATTGATGAATAAACAAGAGGGATAAGCTAAATAGTTCATGCGTAAACTAGACCTTCAAAATTGCTTGGGAGAAACCATAATTGTTAGAAACTAAATTAGTTGGAACCTGCAAGATATATTTGAATAGAAGCTTGAGATACTGATCTCCCTTTGAAAGTACTATGGGTTCGATCTTTTGTGCCGGATGAGTAGCTGAAGTTTTTGATGAGTTTTGAGTGATCTTAATCAGAGAATTCGGGTCTCAAGTCTGAACGACGAGGAACAACTAGAGGATGCAATTGCGCTGATAGAGGAAGTTAGTATTTCACATGAAGATTCGATTGAAAAAGAAAGAATCACTTACCAAGATATGTGATGGCCCACATTAGATAGACCATGGCCAGTGTTAGGATGACAGTACTTCTCCAGACGCTAGAAGAACGAGTGTTAGTAAAGATTTCAGTCCAGACAGTTGGGAGATTGGCAAACGAGACATACGTTTGATTTTCTTTTGGAGCAACAAGCCAGAATCCAGTGGACACAGCGACAACAATGAAAAGAGCGATTAAAACTGTGTAGCTAGAGATAACGGGTCGTGTTAGTTCATGAAAATGAATTTCTCGAACATCATCGCAAATTAGCTCATTTGAACGGGGAAATGGCATCTGTGGTTGTGAGGTTGATAGACAACAGGAACATACCCTGACATGATACTGAATATGGTTGTTCAATGGGAATCAAGGATGGATATTTTGGTCGATTTTGTCTCTTGAAGGGACTTTTTTTGAGTGTTTTGCAGCCAAAGAACCAGTTCGGATTACGTCATCATTTGAATTGATAAGTGGTTGGAGCTCATTCTGACGGTTTATTGGGAATGTGAGCTGGCTGTGTTCTGTAAATACACAGGAGGTGGTATGGGAGCTGTGTTTCTGATCTTTTCTCAAAACATTGACTAGAATTGGTCGTTTGGTGCAGATATAAGGTATTCCGTGGCTAACTCGAAGAGCTGAAGGACATTAATATTAGTGCTACAGACCTCAGAAGAAAACGAGCGAATGGAGAATTCACAGCAGGCTCTCACCAATGCTTCTGCCTGTGTCTCTACCCGCACAACCCACCAGCATCCAGCCATACGCAGCACACACTCATCTCCATCCACCATAATTAGTCGAGCACTGTGAAATTCCTTGAAAAACGAAAAATACAAAATCAAACAAACTCCAATAGAAACTGGACAAAACTCCTCAAATCAGAGCCAGAAATGCCGTTGAACAGCGCAGACAAGGAGAAGGTAAAGAGAGCCATTCCCAAAGGCTCGAACAAGGTTCTCGATGCGGCAATTGCAAGGCTTTACATTGCTTATCCAGATCCAAAAGAATGGGTCTACACCGGGCTCTCTGGGGCTATCGTCCTTGTTGACGATATCGTTGGACACACATTCTTCTTGAAATTGGTCGATGTGAATGGCCACAGAGGTGTCCTGTGGGATCAGGAGCTCTATGTGGACTTCCAGTACAACCAGGATCGTTCTTTTTTCCATACTTTTGAGATCGAGGATTGTCTTGTTGGCTTACTGTTTGATGATACAAGTGATGCATCCAAGTTCTACAAGAAGGTAACAACAAAGGAGAAACATGGATCTAAAAAGACCGTTCAGAATAAGAATGCAATTGCTTTGAAGAAGAAACTTCCAGAGAATGAACGAACTGTTGGTCCAAGAGGTGATTTCTATTCACATGGTGGAGAGCAACGCATAAGAAAAGTCACAAATGTTTTGTACTATGATGATTTACCACCTCCTGAATGGAGAAGCTTGTACACGGAATTGGCAAATGCTGGTATCACTGAGGATATGATTGCTGATAACAAAGAATTCATCAAGGATTATATCAACAAGCAAGGCGGCCCTCTGGTTGGGTTAGAGCCTCCAATCCCAAGAAAATACAAGCAACAAAGACAACAACAGTCTCAATCCCAACATGAATCACATGAATCCATCTCCAGTACCCCATCAATCAGAAAGAAACCACCACCTCCGCCTCCACCTCAAGCTAGTTCCTCACCAGCCCCATCAACCTCGAACAGAAGCGCATCGTCACCATCCCCAACGCCAGGATACTCTCATGAACCAACCCCAGAACCAACCCCAGAACCTTCAACACCATCTAATCCATCGGTTGTTCATAAAGTTCCACCACCATTGACGACCTCTCAGGTTCATAAAGTACCACCTCCTTTCCAGAGTCCACAAAGTGCCGGTTCTGGCCCACCTCCACCTCTACCTCCATCAAATGCTAGGCCAACTCCACCATTACCTGGAGGCGCGAGACCTACACCTCCCTTGCCAACTGGCTCAAGACCTCCAATTGCGCCTCCAAGAGGGAACGTCCCACCACCTTTACCCCCTGCAAGAGCTGCTGCTCCTGCTGGTCCAGTCTATGGTCAAATCCCAGGACACCCTGTCCCATCAGCTTATCAACAACAAGGTAGAGTACCTCCACCAACCCCTCCTCCAAGAAGGGGTGCTGCTCCACCTGCTCCACCATCAAGAAATGCAGGAAGAGCTGTTCCACCTCCACCTGCAAGTAGAGTTCAAACCCAACCTACTGCTTATCAACAACAACCTCCAAGCTTACCCCCACAACAAGCATATCAACAAACTCCACAGCAACAGGTGTATCAACAACAACCTCAACAGGCATACCAACAACCACCAGTTGCTCCCCCATTACAACAACAAACGTATCAACAGCCACCAGTTGCTCCACCGTTACAGCAAAGAGCATACCAAGCACCTCCACAACAACAAGCTGTTCCAATCGCACCACCACTACCACAAGCTCAACAGAATGTACAGGTGGCAGTCTCAAATGCACCACCACCGCCACCATTACCATCAATGCCTCAACAGAATGCATCAATCCCACCACCACCCCCATTACCTACTGGGCATTCTTCTGCTGCTCCACCGCCTCCTCCTCCGCTACCTACTATGAATGCCAATACAAGTTCAGCTGCTCCACCTCCACCTCCAGCTTTCCTAACTCAACCACAGCAACAGCAACAACAACAATCTGCACCTGCACCTGCTTTACCAGCCGTTGGAGACGATCGCGATGCCTTGTTGGCCTCTATTAGAAACGCAGGTATCGGTGCATTGAAGAAAGTCGATAAGAGTCAATTAGATAAACCATCAGTCATTTTACAAGAACAACGTGGAGAACCGGTGAGTATTCCAAGTTCAAATACTGGGGGTCCTGCTTCAGCTGGTGGTCAAGGAAGTTTGGCTGATGCTTTAGCTGCGGCTTTGAGTAGTAGAAAACAGAGAGTTAGTAAGAGTGATGATGAAAGTGATGGGGAAGATTGGTGAATGAACTACAAGTATTAAGGTGAAATGAGAGAGTTGTATTAATTTATATGTTTAGAAACCATTAGGCTACTGTTTCAATCTTTCCTGTAAAACCTCTAACCATTGTGTCTTTTTTGAATCTCCTTTGTTTAATGATTTCACCAAAGTGACCAACAAGTCAGTTGTTTTTTCAATTTCTATTATAATTTTCTGTAGATATTCAATTGATTCATTCATTAAGAAATTGACAATCAAGTCATCGATCTTGGCGACTAGATCTGATTGATCTTTGTCGAAAACATCAAGGTCTTTTCCTGTGATTTTGGATTCGTCTGATGGTAATGATTTTATCAAGGATGATAATAGTAGTTTCAAAAGTTTGACTTTTTCAACCCATTTTTTGCCGAACGTCACTAACTCAGGATTGACTACTTTCTCTCTGTTTCCTTCACGATAATCATCATCATCTTCAGACTCTTCTTCATCTTCTTCTTCTTCTTCTTCATCTTCTCCTTCATCAAAGGAATCATAATGATCATTCATTTCATCAAAAAATCCAAACGGATCATTTTCATCAAAAACTTCAGGATTTTCCAACCACTCTTCAAATTCTTTCAAACCATCTTCAACCAATGCCACTGATAATCGTATAGTATTCTTCAAAAACCCTAATTTCCCATCATTCAACAATTTTTCAATTTTTTCACACCCATCCCAAACTTTCCCAACAGACACTAATCTCCCATCAACACCTTCTTCTTCTTCAACTTCCTTCTCCTTCTTATTCTCCTCAGATTTTCCCTCTTCTTTGAAATCCATCACTTCCAACTCATCCAACAATCCACTGAATCTCAACACTAATCCTTTAACGTCCAATAACACCTGAGTTCTAAATTTCGTACCATATGTCTCTTTATCGAAATTGGAAATAACAGTCAACAACACGAGGAATAAATCACTCGTCTCTTTCAACTGTGAATATGCTGCATTAGTTGAAACAGGTGGGCGAAACGCAATGCCGATCTTCGTAGAGTGAGCAAACAACAGTTTTGTGAGTTTGATTAGTTCAGATGATGCATCTTCGATTGGTTTATTGGTCTTTTGAATTTGAGATAGTTGAGAGTCAGAGGAGTTCTCCGAGAAAAGGTTCAGGCCGTCACGAAATGAGGATATCAGATCACGGACATCCTTCTCTGTGAAATCAGCTTGGGACATCGCCAATAGTTTCCTCTATGAGTCGAAGTGATGGATCTTTATTGCGAAGCTCGATGAGACCTTCATAATTTTTTTTTTTATTAGCAGAGATTACGTAACCTACATAAAGAAAAGTATCAAATAAATAACTTTTTTTCATTTGTCGTTTTGACACTGTATAATTCTGAAGAACACTCACTGGTAGGGGGGTTTCTGAGACCTGATATATTCTAGCGTCTTTAGCAGTGCTCCCTTTCTATTTGTCTCCAATGAATTTTTGCTTCTGTTTATCTTTTTTTTCTTTGGCATCTTTATATTACATTCTTATATTTCGTTCTCTGTCATAATAAAGACTTCAACCATGTCTTAGCCCCTCAGTCAACCTTCTTACCATTATCGCCCCCATTGGTAATGTAGTTCCCAAACTGACCGTCCAGAAGATCAACAGGTTCTTCCAGATCTTTATCGCTATGAGGCTCATCGATTACTTCAGCTGCTTCGACTCCATTTTTATGGTCTTCGTCATTCTGTTTGTGGTTCTCCTCCTGATCATTATGACCAACTTCGTGATCTTTTTCCTGATCCTTTTTACAATCTTCTTGGACTTCTTCTTGGCCTTCTTTTTGATCGTTTGCTTCTTCTTGATCACCTCCTTCTTCTCTTTTTTCAGTATCATTGTGTGTGTGGGTTTCCCCAGCGGATGGAGATGTATTATGCAATAATGGCCCAAGATCTTCATCATTTGAGATGAATCCACCCAGTTCAGCACACCATCCAATCCATTCATCAACCCAACATCTGAGCACCCACCAAGCACCAAATCCAGCACCACCGGCAAGTGAAATCTCACGAAGGGCACTTGTCAAGATTGCAGAGGTACACAACAAGAATAACCGAGGTGGAACATCATCAAATTGTTCGGGTAATCGAGAGATATAAGTTCCCCAATCACTGATCACAGAGTCATCATTGATCTCCTTTTTCAAAAAATCTGGAATTTTCACTTGTAAAATATGAACAGCCTTTTTGTAATTTTCTCCATCACAAGGTAACTCTTTGGACGCGATTTGATCAATGTTAACAAACTTGACCCAATCATTGTACATCAGATCTCTGTCAAGTTCATCCGACAACACTTTGTTTGCAGTTTGAGCAGTTTCAGACACTCTCACTAATCTTGAAACCAATTGCGAGAACTGCTTGGCGAGTTTCAGTTTAGACAGAATCAATTTGACAGGCATTGAACTTAGCGAGTTCGAGACTTTTTCTGAATATGTTTGGGAAACTTGTTTCAATTGCTGAAGAACAGTTGGTGGAATATCTTGTAATGCCAACTTTGCCAACATCTTGATGATTCCTCTGTACATGGTTGCATCACAGGCAATAATCCAAGGAAGAACTTGAGGTGAGGAATATAGTCTCAGAACAGGAGCAGTCAAAGTGGTGTGGAAATTAGCCAACAAGCCAAACAGTTTCTTCAGTTGCATGTATCTCAAAGCCTCAAAAATCGAAGTACAGTGAGACTTGTACAAACCGTATAAAGTAGCTGCAACATCCGAATCAACAGAAGGTGGTAGATATGGCTTGATCTCAGGTAGAACTAGTGGTTTACCAGCCTCTGCGCTTGTTTCTATGATCTCCAACAAACCAGGAACAAAAGCTAAATCAGGTGTTAAGTGATCATTCAAGAACTTTGAAACAGCTGTGTTATTGGAACTTGAAGCTGACGTTGTATTCGAGAGGAGAGGAGTGGACACTTGGGAATTGAATGAGGCAGGGCTGTTAGAACCATATGGGGTACCAGGTAAAAATGAAGAATCAAATGATGGATTATGTAAAGGGGTATTTCCACTAGAATTGAGGGGGGTCATTGAATCATCCTCGCCTATCAATTTCAATCCACAGTAATGATATTTTGATTGACCTCTCATTCCTAGACGACGAGTAGTCAAATGAGGGTACAGTAGTCTGACTAGTTTACCAAAAGAAGCAGGTGATAGCGGTTTGAGTCCATTGTCTGCACAAATTCCAACATAACGGGCATAAATTCTGTTTCTTGGAACAACAGCAGAAGAAGAAGTGTCACAAGATCTCAGCAACCAAGTCATTGCGAAAACTTGCTTCTGTCTCTCCTTATTGTTATCAGGTTTGATTTTTGGTTTGGCTTTTGATCCATTTACCGGGGTAGACGTTTCAGAGGGAATTTCTATAGGGGTAGGTCTTAATTCCAGAAGTCTCACCTCGGCAGCAACTTCTTCCAAAGGGAGCTCTAATGCCTTATGAGCCAGCGTTTTCAACTCTTGGTCCCCTTCATCACCTGGGATCGAATGATCAGATCGTCTTGGCTTCTTTCTTTGAGATTCAGGAGTCCCAGAAGGTGTAGTATGTTTTTTGGAAACGTTTGAAGAAGTAGAGCTAGGAATTCTTGGAGCCGGCATATTCCTCTGTGGTGTTTGGAACTGAGTGTTTGGGGAGTTTGAAAGACTGCTATGTGATTGATTGGACACCAAATGGCGTTGTTGATGAGGAGGTAGGGGTTGTGGTTGACCCTGACTTGTATGTGGTTGAAGTGGGTGTTGGTGTTGAGAGCCAGGTATGCCTTGAGTTACAGAAGGAGCTGATGATGGGGTCATTGGGAGCTGCATCTGTTGGTGCTGGGATTGTCCTTGCTGTTGAGGCTGATAAAATTGCGCCTGGGCGTAAGCAACTTGTTGTTGGTATTGAAAAGGTTGGAAAGTGCCGCCATTAGGATAATGTGAGACTATCATTGGTATCTGTCCTACTGGGGCGTATTGTGGGTTTGGGGGTGGAGCTGCATGGAAATCCTCGTTCTTGGTGTAAGTCTGATGGTGATTCTCCTGATCCGAGCCCTGTCTAGTGATGACAGTCTCTATCTGTGATTCATTAGGCATCTTGACGGTGATTGAGACAGATAATAAAGGACTATTGACTCAAGAAACCAGAAGATGGTGAGATTGGATGGGAATCAAGCGTATAGAACTAAGATGTATAAATCAGCTCGAGAGAGAACAGCAAGTAGAAGGCACAATCAAGAGGGCCTTGTGTGTTGTGGCTTTGGGAAAGAGTAGTTGCTGGAGGCGGTAGTCAACTGTGGATACGAATGAAGAGGGTTCTGACCCAGGGATAGTTTCTCTGACTTTGAAAATGTGAGCGTGTAGTTTTTAGCCAGCAGGCGGTTTTGTGTAACAACTCCTCAGCCAGTCGGGTCTTAAACTTTGATAAGACGAGCAGAGCACCGATTGAAAGAGCAAAAACTGTGGTGGATAACTGGGGTGTGGGCGTGGTGTGTCCAATAGGCCTGTGTCGACGCAGAAACAGAGTGGGAAGAGCTAGCTTGTGCACACCGTGGCCGTGATTTGCTCAGAGTGTGCTTTGTGCTCTGTGCTTTTTTTCTCGTTGTGATTTTTTTTTCCCAAACAAAAAAAGCCAGACCGGAATTGAACAAGATTTCCGTCTGTGTGTCTGTTCAATTGGGTGAGGTTCGCCTGCTGTGTATCTGTCTGTTGGCGGTGTCTCGCGGTGGAGTCCTCAGTGGGGAGTGTGCGACGGTCTGCTGTGTTTATATTGGGCTCTGAACGTATGTAGTTGGGTTCCCAGTTGTCCAGATCGTGTTCCAATCCCGTTTTAGGGTATAGTGCTCGCACGCTATATGCATCGGCCCTAATGAATTATGAGCCTGTGTAATTTCCAGTGTGAGGCATGATTTGCAGTCTCCCGGGTATCTCTGAGGTTCAGAATAGACTTTGGTCGGTTTTTTTACTACACACAATGAAGATGTAACCCTTTGATCGTGCACCATTGTAATATGATGATGATCTGATCTGGCCCTTTCTAATTTGATCTGATTCGATCTAACAGTCATCGGACATCGGCAAACGTCAGAATCAGCAGAGTACAGCTAAAAAAGTATCAATAGGCGAGCTCCCATTGGCAACAATCCATGCACCAAAGTGACAAATTCCTTAATTCCCTCCAAAGCACACAGAAATAGCCACAAGTTTAGTGCAACTGATAAACAACCTCAGCATCGCATTTAATTGGTTGCCTTGGAGATAATCAGTAGTGATTATGTAATCATTATGTCACCATTCAGCGCTCTTAACCATGGCAAGAAGCCCCTGCAAAACCCAAATTACCTCAATTTAGCAGGACATCGGAGAAACAGGTAGGCCAGTCCACTCACTAGCTGAAAGAACCAAGCTTACAATTGCTAATGACTACACAAAACGACACTACGCACCGAATCAACGAACAAAATTGGCCTTATACTTAACACACCCGCGAACTTGTCGTGGAAAATCAGTACCCTCATCGGTTGGAGCCACATTTCTGAAAATTTTTTAGTAGAGAAAAATCCATCAGGAAAAACATCTGGGAATCTTTATTAGTTTGCCCTCATCTGATAATAGAAGACCTTTATCATCCTTACAGAAAAATGGTTGAACTCAACTCGAACCCAGAAATCCTTCTACGTAAGAGAAAAGACAATGACATAAAGAGACTGGAGAAACAAGAAGCTGTTAGACAAAGACAAGAGGAACAAAAGAAGAAGAAGGCTGCTAGAAAAGGTAAATTCGTTAGAGCTGAAACTCTTGTTGCTCAAAAACTGGCCAGTAATAGGGAACAGGAAAGAGTGAAGAGAATCTCCAAACTGCAAAGAGTTTCAAACAATAATACCACCGCCTATATTGAAAAAGTCTCACCAGATGGATCAAAAACTAAACAAGTATACTCCGGAAAACCAACATTATACTTCATTGTTAGAGTCAAAGGCCCAACTGGTGTCAAAATCCCATCAAAAGCTCAAAAAGTCTTGTCTTTATTGAGATTAAACCAGGTGAATACCGGTGTTTTCATCAAATTGACTGAAACTACTTATCCTCTATTAAAACTAATCACTCCTTATACCGTCATTGGTAAGCCATCATTACAATCAGTTAGACAATTGATCCAAAAAAGAGCAACCATAACTATAAAAACTGAAGATTCTGATGAACCTAAAACAATAAAGCTAAATGATAACCAAATCGTTGAAGATAAACTAGGTGAAGATGGGATCATCTGTATTGAAGATATCACTCACGAAATTGCATCATTGGGTGAAAACTTTAAGAAAGCTACCTTCTTCTTGGATCCATTCAAGTTGAGTAAGGATATTTCAGGATATGGTGTCTTGTCAAAGTTGAAAAGGTTAGAGAAGAAAGAAGCTGAAAAGCAAATCAAAAAATCGAATAGTGGTACTGCACCTGTGTTGGAGATTGATATTGATGATTTCATCTCTCAACAAAATTGAACCACCAGCACATCATTTCCATCTCTCCTCCATATCATCATCTTCGTTGTATACTAAATGTCAATAATTTGTGAACAATCTTCTTTAATTGCATAGAAACACAGCTATTCATTACATCGTAAAACCATAACCTGCAAAAAATATATTTTTGACCCATATACACATCTCAACATCATTATCTCTTCAAGCCAAGATCTTTTTAACGGCAGCGGCAATGGCATCACCAACTTCTTGAGTAGAGTTAGTACCACGTAAATCACCGGTTCTAATACCAGAATCCAAGACTTGTTTGACAGCTTGTTCAACAGCAACACCTTCTTCGAATAAATCTAATGAAAGTTTCAACATCAAAGCAGCTGACAAGATCGTAGCGACTGGGTTTACTTTATTAGCAGCTAAATCCGGAGCAGAACCATGACATGGTTCGTACAAACCAAAAGCTTTGTTGGTATCTGGTAATGAAGCTAATGAGGCAGAAGGTAATAAACCTAATGAACCTGGAATGACGGAAGCTTCATCAGAAATGATATCACCAAACATGTTTGAGGTAATAACTATACCGTTCAAGGTGGTTGGGGATTTGATGAGGATCATAGCAGCTGAATCAATCAATTGATGCTGGACTGTTAATTGTGGGAATTCATTATCAATGGTGGCTTGAACGGTTTTTCTCCATAGTCTTGAAGAGGCTAACACATTTGCTTTGTCTAAAGACCATATTGGTAATGGTGGGTTATGTTGCAAAGCTAAAAATGCAGCCATTCTGGTGATTCTTTGAACTTCTGGAACTGAGTAGGTTTCGGTATCTGAGGCGACACCACTACCATCATCTTCTTTTCTTTCACCAAAATAGATACCACCAACCAATTCTCTAACAACGGTGAAGTCGGTACCTTTAGCGTATTCGGCCTTGATTGGTGATAAATCAAGCAAAGAATCACTAGCAAAATTACATGGTCTTAAATTGGCATATAAGTTCAACTCTTTTCTGATTTTAAGAAGACCTTGTTCTGGTCTGACAGCCCCAGTACCCCATTTTGGACCACCAACGGCACCTAGAAGGACAGCATCGGCTTTCTTTGCAGCTTCAAGAGCTTCATCAGGTAATGGAACACCAGTAGCATCAATGGCAGCACCACCAATCAAATGGTGTTGGAATGTGAATTTGATTGATGGGCGAGCTTCTTCAATGGCTTTTAGAACTTTGATGGCTTCGTCGGTGACTTCGGTACCAACGTGATCACCTGGGAGGACAACGATAGTTTTTTCTGGCATTTTTTTTGGTGTAAATTGAATGGGTTGGTCGATTATGGTGGAGAAATGAATGATTTTTCATGATTCACTTTTTGAAGTACTGTCGATAAAATAAATGGAAGCGCCGGTTCAGGAGAATTTTCTTTGCGCAGTCGCTCGGAGAAAAGATGGGAGTCGTCCGGAACCGGAGAATGAAATAAGATAATAGCGAGCCAGTAACACTTACAAGAGCTTCAATAAACAAAAAGTTCGCGAGTGTTGATTGTGCTGATGATGATATATACATAGAGGTGAGTTCAGTTTATCAATGACCAGACCATTCAATAGTATTTAAATCAATACCTTCTTTGACCATCTCCCACAATGGACTCAACTCTCTCAAAAACTCAACACGTTCATTGATAGCCTTAATAACATAATCGATCTCCTCTTCAGTAGTGAATCTACCAATACCAAATCTGATTGAAGAGTGAGCTAATGCGTCATCAGCACCAAGAGCATGTAGCACGTATGATGGTTCTAATGAAGCAGAAGTACAAGCAGAACCTGAACTTAAGGCAATGTCTTTCAATGCCATCAATAACGATTCACCTTCAATGTACGCAAATGAAACATTAACACATCCTGCATATCTGTGTTCTTTTGATCCGTTCAATTGGGTATGTTCAATTGATAACAAACCATCCATCAATTTCTTGGATAATCTTTTGATATGTTTTTGATCGTACTCCATGTCTTCCTTGATCAATCTAGCTGCTTCACCAAATCCACAAACCAAAGCTGGAGCTAAGGTACCAGATCTTAAACCACGTTCTTGACCACCACCAGTGATGATTGGATCAAGTCTGACTCTTGGTCTTCTTCTAACGTATATAGCACCACAACCTTTTGGACCGTAAATCTTGTGAGAAGAGATTGACATTAGGTCAATGTTCATTTCATTGACATTCAATGGAATCTTACCGACAGCTTGGGCACAATCAGAATGAAAGAAAACTTTATGTTTACGACAAATCTTCCCAATTTCTTCAACAGGTTGAATGACACCAATTTCATTATTGACAGCCATAATTGATACCAAAACAGTATCAGGACGGATAGCTTTTTCCAATTGTTCTAGGTCGATTAATCCACTTTCAGCAACTGGCAAATATGTAACATCAAACCCCTCATCTTGCAAGTGTCTTGCAGAATCCAAAATACACTTATGTTCCGTTTGAGAAGTGATTATATGTTTCTTAGTCTTGCTGTAGAATCTTGGAACACCTTTGATGGCCATATTGTTAGATTCAGTGGCACCACTTGTGAAAATGATTTCTTTTGGATCAGCACCAATCAAATCAGCGATATGTTTTCTAGCAATCTCAATCTCTTTATCAGTTTCCCAACCATAACTATGAGTATTCGAATGAGGGTTTCCGTATAACCCAGTGTAAAAATGCAGCATCTTATCCAATACTCTTGGATCTGTAGGTGTAGTAGCTTGCATATCTAAGTAGATTGGTCTGGTACCGTTTGAGTCATTTGGTTTGAAGGCACTGTTGATGATACCTGCACCAGGCACATGCTCAGAAGCTGGCTCTTTCAAAGCAGCACCGGATGCTGTTGAAGCATTTGCTACTCTTGAAGTGTTCAATAGTCTTCTTTGTATGAGTGGTCTAGATGATCTAGCCAATGTTTTCAAGGATTGCATCGTATTATTAATATGAGTTTGAGAGATGATAGTGTAACAAGAATAGAGGTGGCAACAGAGGTAAAAACGTGATAACAACGGTGTTTCAGTTGTTTTTGACTAGTCACGATAAGAGGAATATCCACTTGATGTAGGAAAGGAGAAGGGCAAAGCTGTTTTTCTAGTATGAGAAATGACACTTCTGGATCGTGAAGGAATCTTTTTTGGAATATCTCACTGCTTTTTTTCAATTCGGTTTCTCGCTAGCTACTTCGGCCGTAGATTTGCGCCTTTTGAATTTTATCGGAGATTACCCGGAGACCATCGGCTTTGTTACATAAGATATTATGTCATCAATATGACTCACAAAATCTTCCATTTTGGGAATCTCTGCTTTTTCGAGCTCGGCCATTTCGAATTATAAGCATCTTAAAGACCCACCCAATATTGATCAACTACAATCAGATAGATCAACAGACTGTTCAATTGGCTCAATGTCGAATTACAGTGACTTCATAGTGTCACTCATAGTACGTTATGCTCTTGCTCATTCCTTTGCGCTCCTTTTCATGCTGACTGTTCGACAAAATAGAGTGGTGCTGCCGCTGGTACATCAACTGATCTGACATTCTTCCCAATTGATACTCTCAAGACAAGATTACAAGCAAAAGGTGGGTTTTTCAAGAATGGTGGTTACAAAGGTATATATAGAGGCTTGGGCTCTGCTGTGATTGCATCTGCTCCTTCTGCGTCATTGTTCTTCGTCACTTATGACACTGCAAAAGCCAAACTAAACCCTTTGGTTAAAAAAGTCATCAAGAATGACAGTCTAGCCACAACAGTGACACATATGCTTTCTGCTTCAATGGGTGAAATATCGGCATGTCTTGTTAGAGTCCCTGCTGAAGTGATTAAACAGAGAACACAAACCACAAAAGGTGCCTCGTCTTTCGATACATTCAAATTGATCTGGAGGAACGAGAAAAATGAAGGGTTGATTAGAGGATTTTATAGAGGATGGGGTACCACCATCATGAGAGAGATTCCATTCACCGTAATACAGTTCCCACTCTATGAATGGATGAAACAGAGGTGGTCTAATAAACAGGGATCTCAAGTCAATCCTCTTCAGGGTGCCCTTTGTGGGTCCATCGCAGGTGGTATTGCAGCTGCGCTAACAACACCTCTTGATGTATTGAAGACTAGAATGATGTTGCATGAGAAAAGGGTGGGTGCACTGTATTTAGCAAAAGTGATTTTGAAAGAGGAGGGTATCAAAGTATTTTGGTCTGGTATTGGACCAAGAACTATGTGGATCAGTGCTGGTGGTGCTATTTTCTTGGGTGTTTACGAAACTGTGAGTTCAGTTTTGAAAAAGATTAAAGATTGAGATATGTCGATAGATAAAGTAGATCTACAGGTGGTCTATGTGTTGACTTTCTAGTAATGCATGTTTTTAGAGATGACCATTTACCTTGCTGTTATCAAAAGTTTCTTACCAACTTTTTTCTTCTTTGCATATTTCATTATGAAGTTTTCATACTTGAGGCCTTTCGAGTTGAACTCTTGAATGAATGGAATCAACTCTTCCAGATCCCAGGTTGACTGTAATTTAAACAAAACCTTCAGTCTATTGAGTATATCAGCAGGCAAGTTCTCTTTAGAGATATATTGAATTCTCTCATGTAATGGAGTAATGAAATACCCATTGAGTAAAGATATCTCAAGGGGACATTCAAAAAATGGAGGAATCTCGGACTTCCATTTGATCAGGAACTCATCAATTGGTAAGGCTTTAGATGATGCATGTTTCCTCAGTGAATGAATACCATACCAGGTAGAGACCTTAACTCTGTCCATCTTGAAAGGTTCCGTAGAAGTTGACGAAAACTTCCTCAAGACAGTCTCTACTATATCAATTGACAGATGTGAGCTTTCCTCATTGACACTATTATAGGTCTCAATCAGCGACAACTCGTCATAGTCTAGTTCAGCCGCTGCTATCGATAGAATAATGATCTGTAGGACCTCGGTTATGAAATCATCAGATAGGATGATTGCAAGACCATTCAATGAAGATCCATTCATTTCAAACCAAACTTTATCGAACTCCTTTTCAGAGATCGCTGACCTCTTTCTTAAATCATCTGTCGTCACATTGTCGCCTCCTGTGTTTATCAGTTCATTACCATCATATAATGGAATTCCTGTAGCTGAAATTTTACCAGATCCAAGATGGGCCTCAAATACGGACGACATTGAAGTATATCCTCTGAATGCATCTTTATCTTCATCAAATGTCTGAGTGAGCACGAGAACAGTGTTTGAGTGATTTCTTTGTCTTATCTGGAACGTCTTGTCTCTTGTACATATCACAATATCTGAGTCTTCAGTTGGTGCCTTGATGTATAGTGGTTCAACTTTCTCTTCTATGATTTGCAATAGATCAGGCGTCAGTTCCAGAAACTTGTAAGACTTGTCCAGCACCAGGTTGGATAGCATGCTGTATTCCTTGTGTGTCATCTCCAATTAGCCTAGAAACAACTGGATCTCACAGCTACTCAATCAGCGCACACTCCATAGCCAAATATCGAAACGTACTTAAACGCGTAATGAAAATGGGTTCGCGTTGATTATATAATCAAATTATATAAGACCTGGTTGCTGTGGCAACCACCAACTAGGGAAAAAGGTAAACAAAAATAAAAAATCCTTGATTTTGGGAAAACAAAACAGAAGGTTTTGCGAGCATTGACAGAATCTGCTCGCTTGGCCCAACAGTGTCGTGGAAATGGAGAAACGCATTGCCTCGAGCTTGTACGACGAGAAGTTCGAGAAGTTCAACAGCACTCTCTCGCTCAACAAGAAGACTGAGCCCGCTTTGAACGTCGTGAAGCTTACCAACAACATCTATACAGCCGTAAATAACAACCACAAATCCAAAGACGAATGGTTGACCATATCCAAGTCGGCTGCTTTTTTCAAGGGATTTGATAGAATTCTAACTGACATCATCATTATGGTTTATGAGGATCCAGATACGAAGAAAATTGGGAGTGTTTTGTTTTCGATATTAGGTGAATTCTGTTTCCATTCTTTGACCATTGATCATAAATCGAGGTTCTTTGGTGCTTGCAAAAACTTGAGGGCCGAGTATAAGGATTCAAATGTTAGAAGATCACTAGCTGTTACTCTTTTGAAAACGTACTCCTCATTGGACTCAGAGCTGCTGAACAAGACATTGAAGACTGGTCACTTGTACGAATGGGATGAAACTATCGCGGGGGAAGTCGCTTCTGATATGCAGTTGGTCACTTCCAAAACGCCAGAGCAGATTGGTACTGAACTACTGGATATCGGTTTCCTACAGTCTCACTATATTGGTTCTACGGTCTTGGATGTTATATATGATAATCGACCAGAGGTTATTGATTCTAATAACAAACTGGTCTACTTACTTGGAAAACAACTTGACAGTCTTTTTGACCCTTTAACAGAATACTCACCAGAATCAACGCCTCTGCTATATATCCCACCAACCATCAACCGCTCAAACGATGACGAGTTAGTCGAGACTATTTGCAAAGAGCTTCTGCAGTTGCAAGAGAATACCACAACACAGTTGGTAAAGTTCTTAAGAGAAGTTGTGGTTCCAATCAGGATGAAGAGTTTGACCAATACTGCCCATGGTCTTTCAGCCCCACTTGCCAATCAAGCATTTCCTCCAACTATTGATGAGATAACAAGAATCAACTGTCTGTTTCTTGAATCTTTGACATCTGCAGCACCATTCGGAAGTTTTGAGATTGTTAAAGCTTGTGGAACTACCATCCCATATTTCTACAAGGCAATAATGCGTCATGAATCAGCATTGAGGACTTTTGCAGATTCCCTTAGAGACTTTCTTCAGGATTATAAACAATTGATCCCAGATAATTATTCTGAGAGACAGATTGAGTCAATTTTGAAGTCATCGATTAACTTGACCAAAATCAAGCTGATACTGAAGAGATTGATCGAAACTAAAGTTTGGGATGACTCTGAACTACCGCAGGTGAACTACTACTTCAAAAGTGCTTCCGAAACGATTGACTCATTTGGTAAAGATGATTTGAAGCCATATAACAGAAGAGTGTTCACCCCTTCAGGAAAGATATTGACTGAAATCTGTGAGGGATGGCCATCGGTTTTAAGCTACGGGTGGATGAATAGAAAAGTTATCTCAGTATTTGATACACAGGACAAGCAGAACAATGAACCTGGAATCATCATTCTCTTTAGTGATTATATTGTCTTTGCAACAGTCGAAGTTGATGATGTCAGCTCGTTTGAACAAGCAGCATTCAAACCACAGATTTCCAATATTTTGATGAATTCGTTGATGAATGAGAACCCTATCAAGAACATCCCACAACTGAAAGTTACTACCTGGACCAGTCTGTCAAATCTCGAGGCTACTACATATGATAAGAACTCGGTACAAATCATAATCAAGAATGAATGTGGTATGGTTTTCACCTTGCAGCTTGAGGATAGTGCCAAGTTTGTGAACACTTTAAACAAGGCAAAGATTTTGAGTAAGAGGTCGCCATTCCATTTATTCAAGAATGAAAAGTTTGGATTTACCATATATGCCACAGCTCATGAAACGGAGTCATACCAACGAGAGACTACTCGGTCGTCTGTCGTTTTATTCTTGAACATTGAGCTAACCGTTGATCTATTGGAAAAATATAGCTTGTTTGCTGGTATATCTGCCAAATTTGTTGATGAGGATACTATCAGTGTTACAGGTCTCACAATTTCTGGTGAAAAGTTTACACACACTGTCAATGCTTCTGACTTATCTAGTTTCTTATCAGAAGAAGTTTCCTGTCTAGAAGGAAAGAAGCATTCCATACAGAACCCTGAGTTCTTCAGGACTCTGTCATCTGCCAATAAATCATTGATACTGAAAGCCACTTCAAGAAACAAAGCTAGGTCATTACAACATCAATCAAGAGTCTCCAGTGCTCCAACTAGGGTTAAGTCCACATCATCAACCAACAGCAACAAGCCGCTTCCAAGGATTGTAGACAATGGCCCAAGACCAATATCATCGGCCAGTGTCAAAGAACAGAAACCTAAATCAGAGAAAAGAAAACTTCTTCATAGACTCTCATCCCTATTCTCAAAGAAAAATAAGAAAGCTAAGAACACGAAATTTCAACCTGAGTCAAAGAAACTTGAGACTGAAACATTTGCCTCCACCAACAAACTCTCTGCCAATCTGGTTAAACCTCAATCATCAGCTACTCCAGTGAATGGGCCATCTCGATACCCTGCCTCAAAGCCAAGTACACCAGAGACTGATATATTCGATAGTGACATTCAAGAGGTTGTCAGTTTTGATGACTGCAAGACCTTTGAGAGCTCAATGGCTCCGATATTTACAGATGATATTGAAGCTGAAGAAAACTCAAGATGTTTCGGTGAAGGTAATTGGATTTTGACCAAAGATAACTCATTTATTCATAATAGATCTAATTTCAATAACAATCAAACCAAAAAGGTTGAAGGCCCAAGACCAATGATTGAGAATGTCACATCTCATGATGTTGCTCAAAAACAAACCGAGAGCTTGCACAATTCAATACCAGGGTATAAAACTCCAATAATTGAGACTGGGCTGCCTACATTCAATTCAATGGATGATGAATTCAGATCTCCTCTATTGAAGGTTTTGGTTTCTGGATCCACTGAAACTTTGGTAAAAAGTAAGCCAGATATGGATGATGATATATTCTACACACCAAAGAGTCTCAGAACTGCTGGATTTGACCATTCAGATGATGAAGATATTGACAGTGAGTCTCTACAAGAAGATCTGGAAAAGTTGGATTTTGGTTCCTTTGATGTGGATATTGAGGAATCATCTGTGAATTACGATAAGAATGCTTCTGAACAAGATGATTCTCCAGTAAAACGTCTCACCAGTGAATTTGTCAAGTACGAAAATCCACTGAAAAACGAATTGCCGAAGGAGACAGATGTACCAAAACTAACTGAAAATACTGAGGAATCAATATCACCCAGAACGTTAAGTTTTAAATCATGTTCAAGCGAAAAGGACAACTGGAAGCTTGCTGACTTGAACTTTATAACTGAAAATAAGTCCAGTCCCGAGAAAGGTCTGCTGAATGACGATTCTTATCGTTATCTTGCAAACATAGTGAATGGTTCTCTGCAGATAGATTCTAACATGCAGAACTCAGATTCTTATATGACATTGCCACGTTCTTATTCATCATTGACTTACCTTGCAGGTTATATTGATAACGATTTGGCTATAGAGTCAGACCTCTAGAGAATTACAGAAGAATAAATAGGATTGGACATAAAGGACATTATACATATCATGATAAACAAACGTAAGTTTTTTTGGGTAAATCTTTGTTGTTGTTTTTCGAAGGTTCAATCAGCACAGAGAATAAGTAAGTTTTGAAATCTCAGCGACTGAAAGTGACAGTCTTTGGATCTAGGGGAACACCATCTGGACCGATGTTATTCTGTGAGAGTTTGCTTCTGGTGTACTGTAGTCTTGCTTCATCAAAAGACAACCCTCTATCCTTCATCAGTCTCAATATCTCCGATTTAGCAGTCTCATCTAATCCTTTTCTTGAGTCATTAATCAAATTCCCATTCAAATCAAAATGATCAGAACTGAGCCCACTCTCAAGATCATTCTGGAACGAAGAAACAGCATTATAACCGTCGAGTCTGATTCTTCTTCTGCTCAACCAGGCTCTGAATCTGGGTACTGGATATTGGGTTGTTAGCTAGGACTTCGGGGGATGGCTATGTCAGTAATGACTACTTACGCCATCTTGCACGCAAATGAAACAGAACGAGTGCTCCAATAATTAAGATTAACAAAGCAGATAGAGTAATATGCTTGGTGCCTATGACAATTGAAGGGAAGACCATTGTTTTGTTGATGAATATTAGCTTGGTGATTCGAAAGGAAGGAGTTGTGTACCTTTTTTCATGATTGTATTTTCTTGGGATCTAAAATAGATCGCTTTTTCTCAGTAGTTAGCACTTCTACAAACCACCATGGCTATGAGCCCTACCTTTTCTAGTATACAGAATAAACTGTGAAGGCGAATAAACTACACTTTCTGAGAGGTAAGTAACAGTGACAATTAACACATTCTGCTGATTACAACTTTTTGAAAGATGATGGTAGGATATATCTCATAAGAATATCCAAAAAAAAATATACTTGACAACTTGAACTTTTGATTGTGCTCACTTCTTTCTCTACTTCTAATTTCAGACCTTTTATGATCTTTGAGCGTACGATATTCTCAATGGACGATCACCATATTCGTAATTATTCAGTTTTTGAACAGCAGCCTCAGCGGATTCTTCTGACTCAAATTTGACAACAGCTTTACCAGCTGGTCTATCGTCACCACCATAAACGATTTCAGCAGCAGACACACGACCAACAGTTTCGAAAAGTTCAAATAAATCTTCGTTGGTGGTAGCAAATGGAAGGTTATCAACGTATATAGTTTCATTTTTCTCACCGTTTCCGGTAACACCTGTGGTAAATTCAGTGTTTCTACTTGAAACTGGGGCAGCTCCGTGATCAGCAGCTCCATTAGATGGTGGAGCACCGGTGGCACCAGAGCCTGGTATGACACCATTGTTTCTACCTTCACGAACGTCAATAGTTCTACCTTCAACAACTGTACCGTGAAATCTTTGGACAGCAGCTTGCACAGCTTCATTGTTGTCAAATGCAACAATACCGAAACCTCTTGATCTACCAGAATCATCTAATTTGACATCAGCACGAGCGATACTTCCAACTTCTCTGAACATGTCTTTAAGATCTTGCCAGTTGAAGCTGAATGGTAAGTTTCCGACAAATACTTCGTAGATTGGACCAGTTCTTGGTGGTCTTTCTTCTCTTCTTGGTGGATATCTGTCATCTCTACCATAACCATCACGGCCACCACCATATCTATCACCTCTTCCATAACCCCTATCATCTCTGCCATAACCTCTGTCGTCTCTTCTGCCATAACCTCTGTCATCTCTACCGTATCCACCTCTGTCATCTCTACCGTATCCACCTCTTCCGTAGCTATCTCTTCCACCGTAACTGTCTCTTCCACCATAGCTATCTCTTCCTCTTCCATAACTGTCTCTTGAACCTCTGTCAGCAGGTGGTGGATTATCTTGTCTAACGAAAATTTCACGCCCCATAAATGGTGTATGGTCAAATTCTTGAATGGCTCTGTTGACATCGTCCTTTGATGAAAATTCAACAGTAGCCATACCTCTATGACGACCATTTTGAGTGACTATATCAGCACGAATGACATTACCGGCTTTGGAAAACAACTCTTTAAGGTGTGAGGAATCACAATCATATGGGATCCCACCCACGAAAACACTGTTGTTGTAGTTTCTATCAGATCTTGGAGGTGGTCTGCTTTCTCTGCTATCTCTATAGGAGTCTCTGTCTCCACGTCTGTCTCTGAAATCCCCACCACCGTATCTTCTTGGAGATCTCTCTCTTTGTTCTGGACGCTCTCTACGTGGTGACGCATCCCGATTACGGTTATCCTGAAGCTGATTGTTAGCCAGAAAAGCACCAGTGAACATCACTCAATAATTGAAAACTCACGTATCCTCCGTCAATATCCATAGCTTCTGACATCTTTCACTTCGAATTGGCTCTTTTTGATGATGTCTCTTTTTTGTTACCACTGTCAACTTTCACGAGTTTATTCGTTTCTGTTTTTTTTTCGCTGCAAACTACAGTCAACATGATATTCCGGGGTGTGCGGTCGGAATTGAAACGCTACTATATAATTCATCCAAAGATCATTTATTTGACTGGGTATGGGATGACTAGTCTTCTGGATACCTCTGTCTCCTTTCCTTCCTCTTCCTCGCCTTCGAACTTCAGTCTGCAACGGCCATCTCTTTTAGTGCCGGTCACTTCAGCAGGATAGAAAGTGGTGGTCTCTGGGTATCTTGCTAGTACTCTCGTTCCGGCTGGATAGCTTATGAACTGGAGTGCCTCTTCCTCTGAAGGTATTGGGATTATATCTTTCCAAGTGGCCTTGTAGGTTTTTCCTGGATTGCCATTCTCATCGGGCTCTGGGTCACGCACCTCAAATCTATTGATTGGACTGTTAGTAGGACTATTTTTGAGTAAAAAGTTTGTAAATGTGACTCACTTTGTACCATCTCCTATGATCTTTGTAACCTCACATTGAATCCATTCGTCATCTGCTCCCTTTTGGCGGAGCCTGAATGCGACTTCAGAATTTACCATTATTGAATCTGAGTTATTGTAAGGACTTGACCAGTAACTTCTTCCTGTCTTCTGTTTTAGCTCTGCCTTTCTCTTAATCTCAGAGCTGATAACGCCAGAGAGATTCACCAGTATCTCATCTAACACTCTCCTACTTTTCTCTACGTTCTCTTGATGTTTTCTCAAATCTTCTAGTGACTCTTTCAATTGTGTCTCGTTCATGGATGAAATCTTGACCTTGTTGAGGCTTTTGATTTCGTCGAAGTTCAACTCCTCATTGCTGCTGAATATTTCCTGAAGCGACGACACCACGATATCCCACTGGCCATCCATCTCAGTTTCTTTGATCTTTAGAATCTTTCTTTTTGTGCACAAATGCTGTATGACAGAACCAACTTTGGCGGGAACAATAACAAACAAGTGCGAGTTACCCGGGTTAGTTTCATCACGTGATCAATGGTTGAAAAATTCAACATGGAAAAAAATCCATCGAGAAACACTAACAAAGCTCAATCAAGGCTTTCTTCTGCGAGAGCTCATTCATATCAAAGTCATGTCGTATTTGGGAAGTGGAAGAGCCCTAGGATTAAGCCTGGCCAGATCTTTCATCAGGCTCAATGTCAAGTCATTAGCTGGTCAAACCACGGCAACATCCGCTACTGGTCCAATAGTTCAAGTGCGTACTGCCACAAAGAAAGTTGCAGGTTCAAGAACCAACATGAGAGATTCAGCTGGGCGTCGTTTGGGAGCAAAAGCTGCTGAAAATGAGCCGGTGAGAACTGGACAAATCTTAATGAGACAACGTGGTACCAGATTCTATCCTGGTGAGAATGCTGGAATTGGTAGAGATCATACTATTTTTGCATTAGAGCCAGGTTACGTTCGTTATTACCTGGATCCATTCCATCCAAAGAGAAAATTCATTGGTGTTGCTCTAAGTCCAGATCTAAGATTACCAACTCCTCACTTCGAGCCAAGAGTTAGAAGACTAGGTTATTACCCAATCGAAGACGAAACAAAGGCCAACTTTGAAGAAAACAATCTAAGTCGTAAAGACCATTTAGCTAGACCACAAATATTAAAAGACCTACAAGAGAGAAACGCCAAAAGAGAAGAACGTCTAAACCAATATTCCGAATCTCTGAAGTCACTGATCCCTTCACTTAGCGAATCAGAATTGAGATCTGTTGCTGAAAGATTTCTCTCAGTGAGAACCCAATTCAAAAATGGTATAACCTTAGCTGATGCCCAAGCTACCACAACAAGTATTCATTTACAAAACCTCAAACTTCAACACAAAAAGGGATTAATATCGCTTGAAGAACTAGAGCAGTCAAAATCACAATACTTGAAGTTAGCTGAAAACGCAGACAAGTTAGTCTCATTTGATAACAAGCTAAATCTAATAAGTTATATTTCAGAATCTGATAGAGTCGCTAAAGTTAAAGAACTTGAAACTCAACTTGCTGCTCTGTTCATTGAGAAAAAAGATAGAAAGACAAAAGAACAGTTACAAAGCTTAATCTTTGGTTCGAACTTGCTGAATAACCATGAAAGAAAACAATTGATTAGTAGATTCTTGAAACCGGTCTTGCCTGAAGAGTTTGGAATTGGAAAGACCACTGGCAAGAAAGCAACCGTTTACAAACGCTGGAATTATGAGAAGAGAAGGGTCGATGTCATCCCAAGAACCAAAGAGGCTTTCTTCAAATGAGGAAAAATCATACAATTCATGTACATATAATTCATACTTTCTTCACATTAGAATTCTCATTCTCTTTCCATGAGCTTGTACCATCCTCGTAATTTTCCTTCTTCCATATCTCTGCACTTTCTTTGACCCTTTCTAGTATCCACATTGCTGCATCCCACCCTTCTTGTCTGTGAGTCGCACTGAGACAGACGATGATACTCTCTTCCTTGACTGGAACATCACCAAGTCTGTGACATAGGTAAATTTTATGTATCAGTTCATCTTTCGCATCGTTCCTGAATTTTTCTTTTGCTTCTCTTGCAATTCTAGAGAGTGTTCGTACTGCGAGTCTCTGGTGGGCTTCGTAACTGAGTAATGTCACTCCTTTACCTTCGAAACTGTCCCTCGTTGTTCCTCCAAATACAATGACAGCGCCAGCATGTTCGCTCTTGACAAATTCAACGGCCTCGCTAATCTGAAGTGGACTTGTGGTGAGAAAAACTTTGGATAGTGGATCATTCGTAAATTCAGGATCATCCCAGTACGTCTCTGTCATCTTGAAGTGATACCTCAATACTACATAACTTTCACATGGCTGAATGAGAGAGAAGCGTGAAGTGGAAAGAAAAAAAAATCCCATCCACAAACTCGGCCAATTCAATACACCATAGACTCCAACCGACGCAATCATAGATGAATCTTCTGAGAAGGTCATTCTCTATGGCTTCCAATAATGGGTTACATCCTCAGGTCAAGTCTCTCACGGTGAAATTGGACTCCATAGCTCCACGTTTCGAAATCCAAGCAACCCAGATCGACATCATCCAAGATCCAAAAGATTTCTACTCAACTCTCAAACAAAAAATAGCTTCTGCCACTGACAGGGTGTTCTTGTCATCGCTATATATTGGTAAAAGTCAAATCGAGCTCATCAGCTGTCTTTCTGATGCTTTGAATGCTAATCCTAAGCTCAAAGTCTATATATTGACCGATGCCCTTCGAGGAACAAGAGAAGCTCCTTCACCTTCATCTGCCTCATTGCTTGCCCAACTCATACAAAAACACGAAGATCGTGTTGACATAAGAATGTACCATACACCACATCTCAACGGTTTTACCGAATCGATGGTTCCAAAGAGGTTCAATGAAGGTTTTGGATTACAGCATATGAAAATATATGGTTTTGATGATGAGTTGATATTGTCAGGTGCCAATCTATCGACTGATTACTTCACAAACCGTCAAGATCGTTATTATTTATTCAAGTCCAAGGATATTACAGATTACTACTTCAATGTCCAGAACACTATAAGTTCATTGAGTTATAAACTGAGATATTCAGATAATCAGTCAAAGTTCAAACTATTCTGGCCAACAACTAATCCAGTATCTAAACCAACAAAGAACGTTGATAAATTTATCAATGAATCCTCTCAAATTTTAGAGAAACTCTTCAAATTGCGCTCAGACACCACCAAAGAAGCACAATCTTCATCATCCACCACATTTGTCTATCCAATTTCACAGTTCACTCCATTAATGTCCCCAGATATTTCCACCGAAAAGAAATCAGTGATAAGTATTCTTGATTATCTGAGTGATTCAAGCATAAAGTGGACATTTACTGCCGGTTACTTTAACATGCTTCCGCAGATAAAAGAAAAATTGATATCTTCCAAATCTGAAGGTACTGTTATAACAGCTTCACCTCTGGCCAATGGTTTTTACAAATCTAAAGGTCTTTCTGGTCTCTTACCTGATGCCTACACATATCTCTCCCAGTTATTTCTGAAAGACGTTCATAGGGCTGGAAAAGAGAAAAATATAACCTTGAAAGAATGGACAAGAGGAGAAGTCAATACTGAAAATGGATGGTCTTACCATGCAAAAGGTATCTGGGCCACCGCTCCAAATGAAACAGAACCATCAATCACAATAATAGGGTCATCAAACTATACTAGAAGAGCATACAACTTTGATCTTGAGACAAATGCGGTTATTGTAACTAATGACTCCGCATTGAAGCAAAAGATGAAGCAAGAGGTTGACAATCTATTGAAACATACTGAGAACGTTGGCCTAGAGGACTTTAACAAGGAAGACCGTAAACCTAGCTTATTTGTGGTCTTGGCTACCAAACTATTGGGGAAAAGATTATAGAAGCAAGAGTTGATTGACCTGTATATATGAAAACCCAAAAGTCACTCATTGCGCTCAATATCCTTAACTTTCTGATTCAATGGCACCAAGTATGGTGATACTTGAGAATATACTTTGCATTGATACAATATAACTCCAGTGGATAATAGACGCAGCTGATATGGCTGTTAGTATTATTCTCTGTAGAAATTGGTGTCAACTTTAAGACTTACTATTGCTGAGAACACGTAGTCTCTATTCTGTTGATGGTTTGAAGTTAGTGATGGTTCGATAAAGTTTTTGATCTCGACTTTACATACCGCAGTTTCATGGTGGAAGTGTGAATCCTTCGAGTTCAAAAATAGTGATATGAGTATTATTGATGAAATCATCTCCGCTATGATGGACCCAATGGCCACTTCTCCAGTAGTTATTCCTGCCCAGTTCATCGATATCTTTCTTTGTTAGTCATATAATCCTCTTTCTTGGTCGTCTCAAATTTATGACTCACCTGTGGAATTAGCTTCACGGCGCCTGATAAAGAACCCACAAACCAACAATAGTCTATAAAGTCCAAGTAGAAGAGTCCATATCTTCCCATTTGCGCTGGATAGTATGCCAAACTGTTGTACAATATAAAGAGCCCTATGAGAATTGTCAATAATACCAATGCAGCGGTTAAATAGGATAAGAGCTGCAGCTTATGCCTTGAGGTCCTGAACTTCAGGTATTGAAAGATCCTAAGTCCACATGCTGTGAATGATATGATGTAAAGAGTAGAAAGCGCTCTTGATATGGGTATCACAGGGTATAAAGGAAACCTTTTAGAGTACTGGCGTTTTGGTAGTCCATGCATTTGATATGAGAGGGATGCAAATGACATCAGTGTAGTTTCTAGAGCCTGAGAAGCTTGTCAATACATTGTAATCGTTTGTCTTGTTCTCAATTTGCTGCAACATACCTCATATAACAAGAGATCGACTGATAGGCCGTAGATTGACTTGTCTCTGATGACATGCTTCGTTTGTGAGACCTGCGCAAACACCTTTCAGTTGTTAGATCCCTCAGTATGGAAGATCAGATCATCATCCTACTCACCTTTAACGAGACACATATTATATCCATAACTATTGTCGCAAATGCTCAGTTTGGGGAAAAGAATCCGTAATCTTTCTTTTTGTGGAAGTTGGCAGTTTTGTGAATATGGGAAAATAAATGGTGTGTGGATGTTCTGGTAAGCATATTATATTGAAGCTTTAGTTAATAGTTAGTGAAGGAAGTCACCAATCATCGTCTCCATTTTCCCCTTTTTGGAAGGATGCGCTCCATATGAAGCTTGAATTCTTGCCACAGATCAATATTATTAGTTTTTCATGCCTAGTTAATTATACAATATTTATTAATGTCGATATAATTAATTTTAAACAGCTAATCAATTAGCCGCCCAACTGACGTTAATTATTATTACTTGTAACGTGCAGTATATTAAATAGTTTAAATATTGCGGAAAATTCGTATTAAGTACAATTTATAATAATGACCTGGATCAGCTGAATAATTGTGTTCCCGTGTGGTACAGGGCCAGCAACTTGTAGATTGAGCTGACTAGGTATAATTATAAGACAAGATGAGGGCCCCACACTATCATGATTCAAATAAATGTATTAACGGAGATGATGTGTCGCTTAACGCAGGCGCTAAGGAAGCACTGATTTGGGAAAGTCGAGTCCACTAATGCTGTAACCGGGTCTCGACACCCGCTAATCAGCTTACCCCCCTCCACCGTACTCGATAAGCGCTACAGTTAATAGACTGCTTCGATGAGTATATATATCAGGATAATGTTCCACTCTCTTCTTGTGCTGCATTCCCACTATTCTAAGCACTAACTAAATAGCCAGCAAGATAAAGATGTCCACAATTGAAGTTCGTCCAGTTGAAAAAGATGACTGGGAGGAGTGGTTAAGACTGTTCGATTTGTACTTGGTTTTTTACAAAACCTCGCTTGACTTGGAAACAAAGAAAACTACATTTGAAAGATTCTTCGATGACTCTGTTCCTGTTTGGTCTGCCTTGGCTATTGACCCCTCAACGAAGCAGCCAGTAGGACTTGTCACCTACTTGAAACATTACTCTACTTGGTCCATCAACCAGAAGATCTACTTGAATGATTTGTACGTTGACGAATCAAAAAGATTGGGAGGGGTGGGCAGAAAATTGATTCAATACGTCTATGATGAAGCTGATCGAATGCAAGCTCCTGAGGTCTATTGGTGCACTGATTTCGCTAATCATAGAGCCCAACTGCTGTACACCAAGGTTGGTGAATTAAAGGGGAAAACTATTTATACCAGAAAGAAGGAAGATTATACATGAACCGTACTTCAAAGTGGAGGAGAGTTGGGCTCTGAATCCAGCAGCTGGCTGCTGATCTTGAGTATCCTGAGAGTTGGTTAATTAGTGAATTGTTACAACCTTACATTTGCGAATATGTGTAGCCAATCTAAAGGTTACCCGACCCCATGGAAAAAATCACGAATAACACGACAGCATTCAAAACAAAGACAAACTAAACGTCTTCGAAGATCATCATCGAAACACATAAACCAAATTCAGTCAAAGGACAATGGATGACATACCATTGAATGAGTCCGACGAGAATCCTGTTGTAAAGACCCTTCGCAAGGTCCATGGCACATACCAAAGATACCTGGATCAAACAACACCACATGTGAGAAACAGATGGATTGCATTTGGAATTTTATTGTTCATATTTTTCACTCGTATAGTGATAGCACAAGGATGGTACATCATCTGCTACGGCTTGGGAATTTACCTCTTGAATCTGTTTCTTGCATTTCTTCAACCGAAGTTTGACCCCTCCCTCCAGCAAGATATTCAAGACGATAACCTTGAATCAGGTCAAGGTAGTGATGAATTCAAACCATTCATAAGAAGACTTCCAGAGTTTAAATTCTGGCATCGTGCGACTGTTGCAACTACATTGTCGATTTTCCTGACGTTGTTCCCATTCACCGACATTCCTGTCTTTTGGCCAATTCTTTTGATTTACTTCATCACTTTGTTTTTATTAACTATGAGAAGACAAATCCAGCATATGATCAAGTATCGTTATATTCCATTAGACATCGGCAAGAAGAAATATGGCTCCAAATGAAGCTGAAAGAGGACTTGCTGTTTATTTAGGTTAGTGCGCCTCAACTGTACATCTTCAAATATGTCATACAGAAATCATATTTTCGTGTTGTAGTACGGAGGTAGAGCCTAAGTATCATTTGATTGAACACTATTGAGAGCCACGTAGGGAAGAGAATCAGTAGTAGCATAACAGCTCAGGAGTTTTGCCGCCCAGTTGAAATGCTATCTCGTAAGCTCTGTAGAGTTTCGGTGGAGTTCTCAACCGACTGTCACAAAACCCACAAAACCTGAAAACACAAAACCTTTTCATTTCTTCTTCTTTTACTTCACTAGTGGTGAACTAATGAACATAACCTTCTAGGGTGATGATGTTGCTGTTAGTTCGTGGTATGAGCTGGGTAGCATGGAGGAGTTCGTCTTGGAATTTGAAGAGTCGTTTAACGAAAAGGAACTCCAGCCGCCAACATAGTCGTCTTTACTTTTACAGTGGCCATGGATGGTTCTGGTCAACTCCTCTGGAAGTCATTTGTCTTCATTCCATTGTCCACTTTGTATCACTGAAGGAGATCGTTTCTGTGCCCTACCGCTATACATTTTTGCTATTTGTGAACCATCTCCACATTGTGCCTGATCTTGACTGAATTTATCTATGCGCCACAGATCACACATCTGGCAAATAAAAAAACGCCAATGCGATGATGGCATAAGTTCCCAATAACATTGCACCCTCTAACCAGTTACTTTCCCCATCCAGGATCAAATAATTGGTGATCAACATGCTGATGAACAACACTGCTGTTTCGAAGGTAGAAAAATATAGACTCATTGGGACATCAATGATCCATCCAACCAACACCATGAAAGGGGTGACAAACAACGCGATCTGCAATGATGAGCCAATAGCGACTCCAATGGCCAAATCCATCTTATCTTTGACAGCAACAACAATTGCAGTAACATGTTCAGCAGCATTTCCAACGATAGGAATTACAATCAAACCAATGAAAGTCTTGGATAATCCACTACTTTCAACAATCTCATCAATGGACCCAACTAAGATATCTGCACATAGAGAAACTATGATGGTAACGAACAATAAAGTCCCTACTGACCATGTTGATGAAAGTGATTCCTCTTCTTTTGTTGAGGCGAGTAAGCCAGTTTCCTCATCTGTTGAATCATTATGTATCTCATCATTGATTCCTTCAAATAGTTGTTTGTGTGTCCCTAGTTGAAACACAAGGTACAAGATATAGATCAACAACAACACAATAGAAGCACCTCTGGATAGTGACAGGATTAGTCTCTCATCATTCAATTTATCTTTGGAGTCGTCAGGTAAAGTAGAGTGGAATGCAGCAGGAATCAATAATCCAGCTGTGGCTAACGCCATTAGTGAACTCATAGTTTGGGCGACAGTTTGGTTGAATTGTTGCTGAACTCTCCCAATCCCACCTGCAACAAAACAACAACCCAGAACCAGCAATAAATTGGATAGGATGCTCCCCAACATAGAAGCTTGGACGATCCTAACTTGATTTTCCTTCAATGCAATGATCGACACAATCAATTCAACAGCATTCCCGAACGTGGCATTCAATAGACCTCCCAAGGTTTCACCAACATGTTTCGATAATTCCTCAGTTGCAAATGCTAGCAAAGAAGCTAATGGAATGATACTGACGAAGTTTAACCAGAACTCATAGTTTGAACCAAACGATAGTGACTTTGACAATAGACCAAATGGAACGAATATCAACAAGTAGTTGACTGGTGACGATTTCCAAAGAAGTCTCAAATTCTTGGTGATTAATGTTTTTGTTGAAGAACTCATCTTTTAACTCTTTCTCTAATATTTCTAAACCCCAACCTCTGATTGGAATTGAATGATGAGTGGGATACAGTTCTCCCTGATAGTGCCTGAACAGATGAAGAAAGGGAAAGAACTTGACGATCAGTTATCGAATAAGATAACAAGTTTTTCAGTGTTGTTGAAAAGAGGGTCCGAAATTGGCAAAGAAGGGTTCTATAGCGATGTCGCGATTATTGCCATATCCTGCCTCACACCAGCCGCTGCTACATGTTACCCTACCTGTCACCACACGTGACTTGGGAATTTTTGTCACGCGTTATCCACGTGACTATCACGTGATGATGCTACGTTCATATCTTGGAGGGTTTTCACCAGGAGATGAGTGGTAATTATGATCGAAGAGAGGGAAATAATTTTTTCTTTTGTCACAGATAGTCTTCTTTCAAGCAGAAGTTGAATATATTAGAAACCTCTAGGATATTCTTTAGTATCATCTAATCCGATCTGAGTAGTATTTTAAGGTCTTTAGAGAGAATTATCTAGAGATGATTACTGGTAAAAGTATTAGGGCTTTGCCTGATACTCAGACTGTTTGTATTTAGTCTTTAAGTACCGAATATAATAATTCTGGCATATAACTATTTTAAACGATAGAAGGTCCGCATTGTCTTTCTACGCTCTGTTCATGTGTTACTCGTGTTAACAATTCGATGGCTCTTGCGTCCCAGAGCACGTATAGATTCTATTAAACAGGATTTCTGCATTCAGACCTCAAAAGTGAATTACAAAAGGAAATCTGTGGCAGTCTCTCTAAATATTCTCTCTCATCGACCGATCTCAGCAAAAGACCAGATACCAGCTTTGTGTTCACCATATCTTAAAACATCTATCACGCATGATCGCCGTTGACCGTACATTCGCAAAAAAGGCACCGAGGGCCGCTCATAAGGCTGAAAAAAACCAATGTCGACTTCGGTGTGCCCATGCATTCTCCATAGTAGCTGCCATGGAAATTCCATCCATCGTAACTAACTGCTACGGTGATCATCTGTCTAACCAGGGTAGGCTGATGCACCACAAGAGTCAACTGGGGGAACAACTTCTAGACTATATGATATGTTCTCACAATAACTCAACCTAGGGTTCTTGTTGCACATCTTGAAGATGTGCTTACTCTCTGAGATAACTAGAATTCGAATACAACGCTATAAAACTAGCCAAGAACTAAATAGAATTCACATCCTAGACCTTTCCAGTTTCTTGGAAGTACCTGCCGTTCTCTTGTATTAACAAGAACTGGGTCACCACAAGAATGAATCTGTAAAAACGAGGTATACCGAAGCGTTATCTGCTCCAAGAGTGACATGATGTTATATTAGTTACTTCAAACTAAACACAAACTAATTCCAGTATTAGGCTAACACCCTAATACTTATACCACTTCTCTAGAAATTACCTCTAGAGACCTTAAAGTAATTAGATCACAAACAGAATAAACTAGAGCCTTCTAGTATATTCAACAGAATCACTCTGGTAGGAAGTTCATTGTGCTCAATATTGCTCAGTTAAGCTGCAACTCTTCCCTTAAAATTTAAACTATACTTCTCCTCTATATAGCAGCAGCTTTGAGTTTGTGGTTGTCAGAGCGACGTTTTGAAGCTTCTTAATATATATGTTAGGCTGGGTACCTTTGCCAATAGCAAATTCAAATGGTAGAATATGAAGATTACCAAATAGAAGCAGTAACGGGACTACTACAGGAAAAATCCCATAAGACTCATATTCTTAATTATAGATCACAGAATCTATCTGGCGACCTTAATATGATTCTTCGTTCGGAATTGAAGCAAAAACAAGTAGAGAGAATTGAGAGGGAGTCTAGTATATGACAAGAGAATGGGAACCATCCAAGAAAAGAAGGAAAGGAGAAGAAGAATTATTATAAAACTTGAAAAAGAAAGAATTGAGAGAGAGAAAAGAAAGCGAAGAGGCATACAGACATCCTGGTGATGATTTCGATGTGTCCAAGTATATGTCTCCAGCGATCTGTGCTTTATGTGAATATCCTAGAGCTTTTTAGTAGAATCAATATGTAAACGAGGTCTTCTGGGCCCAAGGAACTTAGTGCAATAAGTAGCTAGCTCTGCAGGTCGATGTAGCGATGAAGCTATCGTCAACAGCTATTATCCGATGCCTCCCACGTCTCGGAATAGAATGATCCTCTGAGGAAACACTAATCAACCAATGTCATCAAGCAATTTTCTTATCTTAGGAATGATTCTAAACTGTTGAGGCTCCAAAACTAAACTCACATGTTTTTCTGTCATCTCAATCATCTTGTTTTATAGCTTCCTTAACTTAAAGAGAAACTTCACGCTTATGCACTTCAATGGGATCATATTTTGATCATTGTGCCTTGATAAACTTCGAAGCAGTCCAGAAGTTCCTAGAATGGGCGCTGAAACTGTTGGAGGGTACCTCATGAAACATTGGTCGAATAGCATATCCAGGCGTTGCCTTAACTCATTTCCTAAGCGCCATGTTTCAGTAGAACCAGCTCCATCAGTGAAAGTAGTAGTGTACTCAGGTGGGATGGTCTCTGGATAAGTCGTAGTACCAGTAGCGAAGTCACCGTTCGAGTTAGTGGTAGCCCAGTATGACACAATGACGGTTTCAGACGATCCAGAGGAGTCAACCAAGGTAGTAGTGTACTCAGGAGGAAAACAGTACCTGGGTAGGTGGTACCCCAGTGGCAAAGTCACCATTGGAGTCAGTGGTAGCCCAGAAGGAGACAACACCAGCTTTAGCAGAACCAGACGTCACAAAGGTAGTAGTGTACTCAGGTGGGATGGTCTCTGGGTAAGTCGTAGTACCAGTAGCAAAGCCACCATTGGAGTCAGTTGTAGGCCAGTATGACACAACACCTGTTCCAGGAGAACCAGCAGAATCAGTGAAAGTAGTGGTGTACTCAGATGCTGCATTGGCTGTTTCCAATCTAAAGTTCAGGAGGTTTAGAAGATTTGTGGATGCTTTTTGAGTAATGTATACTATTTGCAAATGGAATTATTGATTTGTTCTTTGTGGAATAGAGTTGTAGTCTGAGAGCCAGCTCCTTCAAGATTGAAGCCTGACAGATTTCCACCGGTACGACGATTGAATTGGCTTTGGGGTGGAAGCGATGGATCCTGATGTCGTGATAATGGTCCTGATTGATACGTGTTCTGTTGTGGATATGGCTGATATTGCGTTGGTTGTGCTTGTGGATGAAAGTTCAAAGGAGCTGCTTGTTGATGGTGAGACCTATAGCTGTGAATTTATCTTTGACAGATTTGTCGAGAGACATGTTATGGGACTCAGGACTCAAACCCCCAACTCAGACATAGTCTTATGAATCTCATCTGGAAAGACAATTTTGGGTCGGATTGGAAGAGAGGTTGCAACTGAGGGATGTATGAGCATTTTGATATGTTCTCTTAAAAGATGTGAGCTGGATCTCTGCGATCTCTGCAAGAAGGAAGGAAAGCTTCAAAAAAACAAGGAAAAGGATTGCACAACAGAGCATCTGACCGTTTCAAGGATATCAATCTTGTCGATGGGTGTCACTGAAGTTTCCCATGCAATTGTTGGTCACTATGGCATTATGTCCTCGTTCTCTTGACAATAGCGATGTGCTTGTAGTAAAGGTACACATAAAACTTCAAGAAAAGTGACTTGCAATCCAGATCTATCAATTAAGCATTATTCTGTACCAGATCTGTACCCTGTCATGAATAGCCGCCGTCGATATCAGAGTTTGATTGGGAGACCGGAGAACTTTGATGAGACTGATCTATTATACTAGCATTTGCACCTTCTCACACCTGAATCCGTAGGACAATTGCAGAATTGACACGAATGTTGACTGACAAAAGGGAGATCAGATTGAGATCAGTTGACATTCGTAGATTTTTGGGGGCAGATAGTAATTTTTATAGTTATGGGGTAGGAGAAAAACAAAAAAGTGCGCACAAACACAAAAAGCCAGGAATTAATTAAAGCGGTTTCTTTTTTTTTTGGTTGATTCTATTATAAACTGCAATTGTTCAAGACTTCTAGTCCAGCGCTCATATTTTGTGAACTTCAAAGCACCCTTGAACCAGACTACACGACCTTATGGTCAATCAGCGGCTAATCGAAAGGCGTCAGTGCTAACTGCTATCAGGCTTTTTGCGATCCTGATTGTGTCAGAATTCAGAAACTAGGATACACCCTAACACCAGGTGAATTCACGCGCGCTCGAAAACCGAGAGTATTAAAAATGGACGTGAACCCTTTTTATACTGACTCGTTTCAAGAGAGTGAAGATCCTTATTGTGAGGCCATCTTTATACTAACCTTATGATCGGCTTCAGCATGTTCTCTCAATGGATTGTGCTTTTGCTTTTTGCTGTCTCTTTTGCATCATCATCCGAGACGTTTCCTGCTCCACTTACCAAACAGAACTTTGATCAGAAATTGGCTTCAGGTTTACATCTAGTTGAATTTTTTAGTCCTTATTGTTCACATTGCAAAAGTTTTGCACCTATTTGGGAGAAGACATGGGAAGACTTTCATGTTGAAGGAGAAAGACTGGGGGTTGGTATGTTACAGGTGGACTGTGTCGAGAGTGGTGATTTATGTAACCAAGAGAAAGTTCTAGCATACCCAAGTTTGAGGCTCTATGGTCCAGCTGGGTTCATAAAGAATTACCCAAAAGGATGGAAGAGAAAAGAGGAAGACCTGATCAGATTCCTCAAACAACAAGCACTCGAGATTTCTGATCCAAATTTTCAAAGTTCATCACTTTCAAATCTCATTACAACGGATAAAATGATTGAAATTCTAGCACAGCCGATATCAAAACCGTATTTAATATCACTATGGCCTAGCTCAGACTTAGATGATTTAACAAAAGTTGATATATCCAAGTTCCAGACTCCTTTAAGCGATGATGTTGCTGACTTTCAAAGGGCTTGGAATGTTGTATCGAACCAGCTAGGATCCTCCAAAATGCTAGTTGGACACTTTAACTGTTTGTCAAACAAGAAAATATGTGATAAGATAGGTGTGAGTTTGTACACTCCAAGTGTTATGCTGGTTTTGCCTACTTTAACTAGTGGTAAGGTCATCATATACGATCAAGATATCTATGATTTGACAGCCAAAGACATTGTTGAGTTCGCAGAAAGGGTGACCGAAAATGCTAAATTTAAAGACACGGATATCACGAAGATCATGAATAGTCAAAAAGTCACAGTGAGCTTGCCATCCTTTGCAGATATTCCAGAAGGCGCTGATATACACTTTGTCTATGTTTATGATCAAGAAACAGTCACACCGGAAGATTTTGAAATACTACCATACCTGACTGAACCGCTATCCAAACTACCGGGGACATATATCTACAAGTCAAACCAGACCGAACTCTTACAAGTGCCTCTTGTTCAAAGACAGAATAGAATTACAGAGCTGAATAAAAACATAGACGATCCTGATCAAAAACTAGTGTTCAACGATCAAAGAGGTACGATTGAGCTCTTGACTACCCTGCCTACCCTTTTGTGTCTCAAAGAGTATGGTCTATCTCACGAAGTATTCCACAGTTTTGGTCCAAGTGATATAAGAGACCAGTATAGAGTTATAGACTGGATTAGAGAACAATCAACACCAATGTTGAGAGAGTTTACAAGAAAGACGGCCAAGAACATTCTAAACAAGGAAGAGGATAGAAAAATTGCTATTTTGCTGGCAGATCCAAATGATGAAAAACTCACCAGAAAAGCGTTCAATTCTTTCATGTCTGGACTTCAAGAATATTTGGAAGTGAAAGGGGAGTACAGTTATCAAAAGATCATTAGTGATCGTAAGCTGAAATTAGACGAAGTCAAAGATCTCAAGCGTAAGAATGCCAAATCTGAGAAAATAGTCAAGGCATTGTCAAAAGAGGTTCATTATGAAAATAGAGGAGAAGTTGATCTTGTTCATTTGGATATAAGTAAGAACTCAGAGTTATTGACTGAGTTTGGCCTAAATATCGATGGAAGAATCCCAAATGCTGGTGATGTGATCATTATTGACAAGAGTTCGAAATTCTACTATGATACAACAAGTTCTGGTACCAGATTGACCACTGTTGAAGGTGGAAGGGAGTTTGCTAAAACATTGTCAATACTCTCTGGCTTTGAACCTGGAAGCATAAAGAAGAATTTGAGGAACTCTCCATACGGCCCAACTCTAAGATTCATGGATTATATTCATAGGTTTGGTGTTGTGGGTTATGTTGTATGTGTCATAGTGGCTGGTGTTCTTCTCAAAAGAGCTCAAAAGACCAGAAGAATGAGATCAATAAGGTCCACTAATGGTCAGAGCATTCTCGATGACCCAGCTAAGTTTGACTGAAAATGTATATGGTTACTCAGTCAAACATAGTACTCATTATTTCCCGATTAATGCATATATGGATAAAATAGAAAAGAGAAGTTTAGGCACGTAAACATCGAGCTCTCGCTATTCTCCGTGGTAGTTCTTCATTATGTACCATTGAAGAATGGAAAGTGACTTCGTCACATGGTACTCTTGTGAGCTGTGGGCTTGCGAGATCTGATCTCCCAAAATTTAACGTAATTATACATGCGATGGATCAACAGCCAACAGCTCCCAAGCTACTTCTCCGCCATTCCGATGTCCTAACTCCTAACTCTCACTTCGTGAACGCCTTGTTTTTTGAAAGGCCCAGACAGTGTGGGCAGTGGCACTGGGCACTGGGCAGCCCCGGAGCACAACCTGGATTCGCGGCTCACACCTCATCTCGCGCCGCATTTACTGATCAACGCAGCGCGCCCCTGGCAGCTGCCCGGATTTTGAGGGGACTTCGCAGTGGATGTGTTTAACTCTAAGACACTGTGGTTGGGGAGGGCTGATATTGGAACATTTAGGAAGTCACTGATGAATGTGATGAAAAAATTTCGTTCAGTATTACATCTTCACCTACATTCACCATCAACTTCCTTCCTACAAGTGAGATATCCTCCAGAAGAGTAGAAGAATGACGAATACCTCAGCAGTTGCACAAATAGCTATAAGAGAATGGACTCTGATCCTAAGTCTAATTTTCGGAGGGTGCTGCTCTGCTGTTTTCACATTGGAGAAGGTAGTATCAAAGACGCCCGAAGCTGGTAACATAGTGACTTTTGTTCAGTTTCTATTCATTGCTGGTGAAGGATATATAACGTTCTTTGATAGCTCGAGGCCGCCCTTCTTCATAAAGAAAAATGAGGTTCCAATGAGAAGATGGATCTGGGCAATTGTTCTCTTCTTTCTGACATCCATAATGAACAACTCAGTCTTCATATTCAAGATCTCAATCCCTATTCACATTATATTCAGGAGTTCAGGAACAGTTATTGTCATGGCTGTTGGTTATGTTATGGCGAAGAAGAGATATAACCGTATTCAGGTTATCAGCGCTGTGTTTTTGACAGTTGGTGCAGTGTTAGCGACTTTGTTTAAAGAAACTGAGATCTTTGCAAAGAGAGATATTGAGTACGATCCGCAATCGACTGGACTTTCCGCTAGATTCACAGAAGACGTGTTATATCTAATCGGCCTTCTTGTTCTATTTATAGCAGTGGTGCTTATGGCTGTTATGGGTTTATACAATGAGGAAACGTATAGAAAATATGGCAAGCATTGGAAGGAGAACGTTTTCTACTGTCATCTATTTGGACTACCAATGTTCCTGTTGATTTGGCCAAAAGTTCAAAGCGAGTTTATGGAGTTATGGAACTATCCAGAAGTCTTTGAAGTCATGGGAGTGAAGGTCCCTAGACAGTTATTCTATCTGATACTGAACGTCTTAACGCAATATATCTGCATTAGAGGTGTCAATATGCTTGCTGGTAACACGACTGCACTAACAGTCTCAGTTGTGCTTTTATTAAGAAAGTTTACAAGCTTGCTGCTGAGTATGTTCATCTTTGACAACACATTGAGTCTCACGGGCTCCTTTGGGGCATTTCTAGTCTTCTTCGGTGCATTCTTATACAGTTATGGGTCGACAAAACCAAAACAAGATGCTAACTGTCATACTCTTCCAATTGCTGAACACAAAACCAAGATCGGGCTTACTCAGCTACACAAAAACGAAGATTAGACCATACCTTTGAGATGGCTCTCAGCGGTCGGAACGTTCTTCAGTCCTTGCCACAAATGCCTATCTAGACAATATGAAACCAGGAGTCCACCTGCTTCGTAGCGCCAAGTCACGAGTAGGCAAATCGGACTCATTACTCTACTTGCTTAGTGTACACAGAACCCTACTGCTACTTTGGTACATGGGATAGGAAGTCACAAAAACATACACGACGGGTAGCGTTTGGGGTTGGCTTTCTGGCTGTTTGTCTGTTTCCCTCCAGAAGCACCAAGACCTTTGATCAACACTAATGAAAAGGAAAGCGCCTAAAGCTTATTGCAGGAAGATTGAGCGGTGATGTATCATTCTTACAATAAACTCGTGTGATGGCCGCGGTTAAAAACTGCGCCGCGAAAGTTGGATCTGAAACCAAAACAAAAGCAAACAAAAAAATACATTAACAATAACAAAACGAAAATTCCGGTCTTCGTAAGGTATACGTTTCCTTTTTGCTGACACGTTCAAAATGGACTCGATCCCCAAGCAGATCAATCAGTTCTACCTTCCAGAATGGCTGACGGTTGAACTGATAGCCAGCAACGTCATCTCCTTCACTCCCCTGTTCTCATATGGAACCACCATCCTCAGTATCCACAAGAAGAAAACATCACTAGGGTTCTCCATCGATATATGTGCCACAATGCTCATTGCCAGCATACTGAGGCTCTGTTACTATTTCATTATACCCTATGAGATTGCTCTGTTCAGACAGAGCGTAGTCATGGTGGTGATTCAATCCATCTTATTGAAAGTTTCCCTGACGTATAGACCTAAAGAATATTCTTCGGCTCATCTCCAGTCACACATTGGCTTACTTGAAAACATAAGCATCTCATATTCCGAAAACATAGCAAATAAAGAGGAGCTTGAGTTCATGAACTGGCTTAATTTCTTCGGCAGTGTTTGTTCTATGACGTTCAGACATTTTGTCAGATTTTTTGATTCAAGTTATCTTAGAGTTGGAAAGTTTTGGCAATGGGATTCGGAGAGTTCATATTGGAAGTTCCTGTTCAGATTTGTTGCTGCTATTTCATTTCTTACTATCGTTTTCAAAGATTATCCCAGATTTGGAGGAGCATTAGGTACGGTTGGACTATTTATTGAATCATTACTCCCGTTGCCGCAAATATTGTTACTAAGTAAGCTCAAATCGCTTGAAGGTTTCAAATTACTATTACTGCTGAGTTGGTTAGGAGGTGACTTCACCAAGATCAGCTATCTAATATTTGGGGCCAAGAATATCAGTTTCATTTTTTTGTTTTTTGCACTTTTTCAGATGTTTTTAGATTTCTACATTGCCTATCAATTCATCTACTACAAGTATTACTATCAACCGGAACCGGAAGCTATACAATTAAACGAGCTCAAAGTCTAGACAAAATTGACTCACAACCACATACATCAACATATAAAATAGACTATGCATTATTATTAATGAAATAATATTATTTCAATACAGAAACCCTAAGGTTATTACTCTATGTACACTTGAGAAAGTTTGTATTTTCTCTCGTAATGATCTCTATGTGTCTTTTCCATGCCATGTTTTGCTCAGTCTCATTCATCATTCCATATTGGTGTTTTACTAACGATGTCTTCAAGCTCCTGTAGTCTCTCACCTTTTCGACCATACTCTCTCAGAGTACGTACAAAATGGTCAGGTTCTTTATCCCCCTCAAAATTTCCTCTCAGCATATTAGTCCGTTCCCTTAAAAAGGCACCATAACTGTCAGTGGCATCCTTAATGGATAATTTGACTACCTTGACATCAGCAGTCCAATTCTGAGATGAGTTTAAGATGATTGGATGTCTCGAAGTGGATACCTCACCATCAATGTAATTTTTGATGAACACATCAAATCCAACAGGATCAACACAAAGTGACTCATTTAGTTTCTCAACAGATTCAACATGCTCTAAACCATCTAATGAATGTTCTGATTCTCCCCTTATCAAAGAGTATTGAAGTTCTGATCCTTTATTTTGAAGTATCTCAATATTCTCTTGGGATATTGGCACAGCAATCACCCTGAGTTTGGTCTCAAATGGAGATACAGAAATTGCCTTCACGATGAATCTAAAAGATGAGTTTGGAATCTCAGTCTTGATGATCAATTCCAATAATTGATTCCATAATCTCATTGATAGTTTGAACTCGTCATTTGCCAGTTTGCAAGATAACCCAGTTTTATCGTCAGTATCCAGGGACTTCTGTGTGCTGGGACTTTTCTCACTTAAATCGGGCAATCCAAACGAGTGAATAATCTCATCAATCCTGGATAGGGGCAAGTATTCAAACCCAAACATCGTAGCGATATTATGATAGGCAACAAAAATCCCATCCATGTTACCAATTCTAGCCTGTAATCCATACTTTATCAACGTTGACCTGGCAAGATCTAGCTGCTCTCTTTCAAAAGACTCAAACTTTCCAAATGTCTTGACTAACCTGTACCCTGTTGGTTCACGTTCAACTCTAGCAACATCATATCTCACCGCATTAACGGCTCTCGTTTTCAAATCAAATGTCCCTGTTCCTGGTAGTCTTTCATCTTTGCAATCCAGTTGTGATCTCATGAGAAAGTTATCCATCTTAGCATAATGATAGGTGTTTCCTTCAAGTTCTTTATCTATACTCAATGTTGAGTCTTTTGGTTTTCTATATTTTTCGAACTCTGATGGTGTCTTCGTAAGTAGTCTCTCTAAGGAATGCCCCAGTAGAGACAGAACAATCTCTTTATCAGTAGATTTATCAGAATCAATAGAATATATACCATCTTTTTGCTTCTTGACAATCACAGCAGCGGCCATCTTAGTAGCTTTGGTAAATCTACCATAAGGTTCTGGATGATGTCTAGTGAAATCCATTAGACTTGCTGGTCTGAAATTCGAGAACAGGAAATGCATCTGACTTAAAACACCAGTCATTGATGACGTCGAACTGTAATACTTTTGACCATGTTGTTTAGATAACTTCAGCAGTAGTTTATCTTTAGATGACGTTACGTATTTTGTGATTATATCAAAATTGAATTCTTCGACTGGCATGATTTTATGGATGTATGGATCGAAGTTAAAGACCTTTGTTCTTGGATCTTGCAAATAATGAACTCCGGGAGAGAATAGTATCCTTGATAATTTATGTTTGAGTGTGGGTACGTCATCTTGATCTGGCATCACGATTGGCGTATATGATGAATCAGACGGATTCAATCTGAGTTGAAAAGTGGTCCCTTTTGGCACATCATCGAACATGAGTCTATGACCTTCTGGAATGAAAAATTGGTATTTCAGAAACTCAGATCCTACCAAATCAACGGGTATTCTTTTCGATTTGACCTGTGCTCTCTTTATTCTTTGCGGTTCATAAGTTTTCGCATCAACTCTGTGTTTCTTGGTGCGTTTGACGAGTCTTTGCAGGGCCTTCTCTGTCCTTTTAAGCAGATCCTCAGGAGCGGTATGTACTGTCCTTATAACACATCGGCTCAGCATGCTCCAGTGTCTCTATGGTCGAGCTATAGCTGAGGCAGGAGATGAGATGCTCTTCAACAGAAATAATACAATGATCACAAAATCAAGAAAATTAATCTGAAAAGCCTCATGTCACAGAACTGGTTCGCGAAAGAATAAACAAAGTATCAGAAAAAGTCCATAATTTTGCCATCTCCTTTCTGGCAGTGCCTTTCCAGAAGCAGTTAGTCTGACGGAATGGATGCTTCAGACGATGAATACGTCTCACAGGCATCAGGAAACGAGTCTGACTCTGGCATTGCCAACAGGACCAGAAGAAAGGCCCCTACCCAGCTCGAATTGAAAGGTGTTAGTGGTGGTTATTCCTGGGAAGACGAGTATCAAAGGAGTTGGGATATCGTTAAAGAAGATGAAGCTGGAAGTCTGGCAGGGATTGTTTCTGGATTGATTGAGTCCAAGAAGAAAAGAATCATCAAGAATGTTACACCTTTCCAAAGAGGGATCATCAGAAACCTGATATTGGTGATAGATTTGAGTGCTTCGATGTTGGAGAAAGACTTACGACCAAATAGACATGCTCTGACCATTACAAACTCTATTCAATTCGTTACTGAATTCTTTGATCAAAATCCGATCTCACAACTAGGGATAATTGTCATGAGGAATGGAATTGCTGAATTGGTGAGCCAAGTTAGTGGGAATCCACAGGATCATTTAGATGCTTTAAAGTCAATAAAAAAGTTAGAACCTAAAGGAGACCCATCATTACAGAATTCATTGGAAATGGCTAGGGGATTGCTACTACATGTTCCTTCACATTGTACAAGAGAAGTGCTGATAATATTTGGTTCCTTGTTCTCAGTTGATCCTGGGAATATTCACAAGACTGTCAACTCATTAGTGGAGGAGAAGATCCGAGTAAACATCATTGGATTATCGGCACAAGTATCCATATGTAAAGAGATTTGCAAAAAGACAAACTTTGGTGATGAGACGAGTTACAAAGTTATCCTACATGAACATCATTTGAAAGATCTAATGCTGGAGGCAGTTGTTCCGTTACCAGTCAACAAAATCAACAAGAGTTTCACTCTGGTTAAGATGGGATTTCCTTCAAGAATATCAGAAGAAGTACCGTCTTTCTGCTCTTGTCACTCCAAACTGACATATGGTGGTTATACCTGTCCCACTTGCAAATCAAAAGTCTGTTCGTTACCAACAGTTTGTCCATGTTGTAACATGATGTTGATTCTTTCCACACATCTAGCAAGATCATATCATCATCTATTACCGCTCAACAACTTCACAGAAGTGCAGATATCAGATAGCTACAAGTCCCAACACTGTTATAGTTGCTTGTCCAGTTTCCCGAAGCCATCCACAGGACTCTCCACCAGTTCCCGGTACGAGTGCACCGAATGTCATGAACACTTCTGCATTGACTGCGATGTCTTCATACACGAGTCGCTGCACAACTGCCCGGGATGTGAGAATGCTTGACTAATAATACATAGAAGCTCATAGAAATCTCTCGTTGTGTAGCAGAATCTCAAACACCCGAACACCAGAGCTATCCTCTGATTTTTCGGCTTTTCTGAAATTCACTGATAAAAACGCTCCTTGTCAAGAGATATTTATACGACAACACCCACCAAATTACAGCCAATTCGCTACCATGTCCAAAGCTTTTGCCCGTTCCATCAAGAACGTCGTCAACGGGTACTCCACGGCCCAAGTTAAAGTGAGAAATGGTGAGTCTTGATGCCCTTTTCAGAGACGGTTGTTTTTCCTCTCGAGGCTAAGGTCTCAATTAAGTACTGATAAAAGAATCATCAACTAACAAATCTGCAAAAACAGCCACCTCCAATGAACCTTATGGACCAAGTACTTCTGATATGGAAGACATTGCCGACTCCACTTATGACCAGTAAGTTTGAAATTCTATTCGAGTTGGAATGGCGGGTATTATCTTCGCTAATCGTTTTGTGTCAAAAGTCCAACAAAGCCCCCTCCGAAGCCATTGATACTAACGATGTACCTAAAGTGTTGAATTCTTAGAAATTATGGACATGATAGATAAGAGATTGAATGACAAAGGGAAGAATTGGAGACATGTTGCAAAGGCATTGACAGTTTTGGACTACATTGTCAGAGCCGGGTCTGAGAACGTTGTTAGATGGTCAAAAGACAATTTGTACATCATTAAAACATTGAGAGAGTTCCAATACACAGATGAAGAAGGTCATGATCAAGGTAATATCATTAGAGTTAAAGCCAAAGAATTGACCTCACTGCTAAGAGACGACGAAAGATTAAGACAAGAGCGTGAATTACGTTCCAGTAGACGGAATGGACGTGGAAGACGCAGAAGACCTGAACAAGATGAAGATGAAGATGAAGACGATCTATCAAACGCATTGAGAGAAAGTAGAAGAACTGCCGAAGAGGAGGAAAGAAGAAGATTGGCTGCTTTAGATGAAGATGAGGGATTAGCCGAGGCCTTAAGACTAAGTCGTGAAGAAGAAGAAGCTAGAAGAGCAAGAGAGGCACAAAATCAAAATCTTTTGGATCTTTCAGATACAGCTGTTCAACAGCCAGGCGTTCAATACGATATCTGGGGTAATCCAATTGACCCATATGCCCAACAACAAGCTGAATATCAACAACAGCTGTATCAACAACAATTATTACAACAACAACAGGCTCAAGCTCAAGCCCAAGCTCAAGCAGAACAGGAGTGGTTGCAACAACAATACTTGCAGCAACAATATTTACAGCAACAACAACTCCTTGCTCAACAAACAGCTCAACAGCAGTATTTACAGCAACAGTATTTGCAACAGCAAGCCCTTCAACAGCAGCAACAAGAGCAATCGAGAACGGGAACAAATAACCCATTTGCATTGAACTCTCAACCAACATCACAACTTCCATCACAAGCACAACCTCAAGCACAACCTCAATCTCCACCTCAATCAGCACCTCAGCCAAAGCTAACCCAAACTCTAACTGGATCCCAAAGAAAAAACGAACAATTTTCAGAACTGAATAACTTATTAGCACAAGGAACAGGGATTGACACATTCGGTAATGAAGGTAACACCCGTATCCCAGCCCAATTCACCAAGACTGGAACCTTTGTGAACTCTAGTGGTACTGGATATCGTCAAGAGAGTGGACATAGTGGGAATCCATTTTTAAACACTCAATACACAGGTGTTGCAAGTACAGGTGTGGTTCCCTCTTATACAGGATATGGATTCGGAAATCAAGGTCAGTCTCAAGGATCTTCACAGTCCAGAAATGGAGCTGAACAAAGTCTAATTGATATTTGAAAATTCATCCACTCATTCTGTTTTATGTTGTTTTTTTTAGTTGTGATGTTCAATCTCATTGTTCATTATTTGTTTCAAAAAGATTATTAGTATTAGAGAAATCTACTGTAAGCTGCCTTCCTAAATGTACGTACACTATGCTCTATTCTGATCTAATGAAATATAAATATGTTGACTTGTGAGTGATTGGTGGATTTTGATTAGCGTTTCAAAAGTTTCTGATAAACCAAATTTGAGGTTTCATCTTGATACAAGTATCCAGTTTCTTCCAAAAAGTTTTGGAACTGGTCTAGTTCAGTTGGAGGAACATCAAAACCAGCCAATACCTTTCCAATATCACTTCCATGATTTCTGTAATGGAACAAAGTCAAATTCCATTTCCCTTTCAAAACATCTAGGAATTTAGTTAGAGCACCTGGTTTTTCAGGGAATTCGAAACTAAACAGTTTCTCATTTGGTAGATCAGCTGAACCACCAACTAAGTATCTTCCATGAGATTTAGCTAGTTCATTTGATGATATGTCAATGCATGAAAATCCCAATTCTTCCAATTCTTTGTTAACTTGAGCAACTTCCTTCTTTCTATCAACGACTGAAAATGAGGTATAGATTTGGGCATTCTGAACTTGAGCACCGGTCTCTTGATTAACATTATAACGATAAGAGAATTCTGTAACAGTTCTTGGATGGATGACGGATTGTAATTTTTGGAAAGAACCGGGAACATCAGGAATAGAAATCAACATAAACACTTCTTTTCCTTCACCTAGAACAGCTCTTTCACTGACAAATCTCAATCTATCGAAATTAATATTGGCACCAGATAAAACCGGAACATAAGTTTGCTTGGAGTGATCCACTTCTGGATGATCTTGGATATATCTCTTCATACCAGCAACTGTCATTGCACCTGATGGTTCCACAATTGAACGGGTATCTTCGAAAACATCTTTAATAGCGGCACATATCTCATCAGTATCAACTCTAATAACCTCATCAACAACATCTTGACAGACTCTGAAAGTTTCTTCACCAAGGATCTTAACAGCGGTACCATCAGCAAACGAACCGACGGTATTCAATTCTACTCTTTTCCCAGCTTCTAAAGATTGGTACAGAGCATCAGCATCAAGAGTTTCGACACCAATAATTTTAACATGTGGAGCAATTCTCTTCAAATAAGAACCAATACCGGAGATCAAACCACCACCACCGACGGCACAAAAGACAGCAGATATCTTCTCACCATTTGTTTGACGTAGTAGTTCCATTGCAATTGTACCTTGCCCAGCAATCACATAAGGATGATCAAATGGTGGGATGTTGGTCAATCCTCTCTCTTCAGATAGTCTTGAACATTCGGCTTTGGCACTATCAAAATCCTCACCGTACAGGACCACTTGAGAACCTAATCTTGAGACGTTTTGATATTTGATACTTGGAGTAGCCACAGGCATCACTATAGTTGCAGGTATTCCTAGATTTCTAGCAGAATAAGCAACACCTTGGGCGTGATTTCCAGCCGAACAAGCAATAACACCTTTTGATCTCGAGGCTGGGTCTAATTTTGCTATCATGTTATAGGCACCACGTAATTTGAAACTGAATACTGGCAAAAGATCTTCTCTTTTCAAGTACACACAAGATCCAGTCTTATGTGATAGAGAGATAGCGTTGGTCAAGGGACTTTCATCAATAACATCGTAAACTCTTGACGTCAATATCAAACGGACATAATCAGGATCACCATTAGGCAGCAGATCCTGTTCTTTCAAAAAAGGGTATTTGACAGGGACGCTCAAGGATCTCGCTAAGAACCTTCTGGTCTGTGTCACACTGGTCTTTGTGAGAAGAAGCGCCATTTCTCTGCTTGCTTTGTCTTCTGTCCGTTTGGTGAACGGCCTCTTCTGACTCTTCTCGTTTTTTCAGTCGGCCAAAACGAAAAAAATGAGAGAACATCCGAACACCAAGTGTAAACACACAGAGAACATCCGAACATCTTGTGGGAATTCGTTATTGGTAGTGAGTGCTGTTCGGCCAACGTTGACTATCTACAGTTATGAGTATTCATGGGTCAAAATATGATATATTTAACTGATCATATATATATAGGCGCTTCTTCTTAGTTTATCTAATTATAATTTTTGAAAAATTTTTCATTCAAGCTCATGAATATAGCTGAATTCCTGGAGTCATGACTCAGCCTGAAAGTTGAATTGCAATATCTCCAAATTGAACCGAGACCTATACCAGCGCCTTCGTCCTATTTTATATAACGATATGGCTAGGACACTACTTTTCGTACAGATCAAAATTGATCACCTGACTATATTATAATCAGACCTGTTCATGAGATATGAAGCTTTACTTTCATTAATAAACATGACAAGAGAGCTAATAAAAATATGTTCGGAATGCCCCAGTATGATTCTCAGCGCTGTTACCACATGAGTGGGAGGCGGAGACAACAAGGCAAGAGAGTCTCCTCTTGAGATAAAATCTTTGATCTAAAGAAGTTAAATCACTCGCGAACTCGGTATATATGTCACAAAAAGATATCACTCATAGTTTTCGAAGTTGCGGTGTTGGATCTCTATCAATGTATCGATATCAGAGATACATAAACTACTGATGGCTGAGACTGTATATTGCATAGTTTTATTGAGATTTGTGTGATATTACGAATGGTTATAGGGTGATTTGGGACCGATTTGCACTACAACACTTTGACTTGCTAGGAGCCACTTTCTTTTTTTGATTCCTTCTGTAATACATCCTATTCAAGATGGTCAAGACGTTGTGCCTAACCTCAATTTGGATTATGCAAAGCAAACCAAGTTCCATTCATCGTCTTTCTCAAGCTTCCATTTATCCCTTGGTTGTATGACTGCCCCATCATCCATGTTATCCCAAGTACTATTCATCATTCTCTTCAATTGATGAAAAGTTCCAATATTAGTTTTATTGTAAAAGAAATCCAATGCCTCTATCAAACAATGTCTTTTGTTTGATGGGATTGATAGTGTGAAAGAAGCAATAGGGAATGATAAGTTGGAACAAAAGAATCCATCAGACTCTTGAATTTCTGATAATGAATGTAAAAACTGCATTGTGATATTTTCAATCTCCTTGTTATTTGAAATGTTATAAACCGATTGATAATAGTGTAATACCATTGAACATTTCCATAATACTTCACATATTCTCCAATCATCAGATTTGATATCTGAGTTAGTTTCAACCAACAAGTCATTCAATCTATACCTCAGTCCAACCTCATCATATCCCAAGGACTTCAAAACCTGACTTATTGAAACGTTTGACTTCAATTGAGATTGGTAGATTTGTCTAGAAATATAACTCAATTCAGCACAGAAGAAACAAATCTTAGATGGAACACCATAAACACTATCAAAGTTCTTTATCAGGGGATCAAAATATTTAAAATCCTCCAAGTCAAAAAAATTAGCAAACAACGGCCTTTCACCAGTGGTTAAAGTTGCAAAGTTATCATATCTTGAAATTCTTAGGTACAGGAACCACATAAGTTGGTCATTTTTCATTTTTTTCTTTTCCCTTTCTCTCACAATCTTTCTCAATGCATCTATATGGAACCTCCAATTCTGTAAGCCACTTTCAGTGATTTCTACAGATAACTGGCAAACAATTGAGCAAACAGCCATGATACCAATGGCTTCATCAGGATCATTCAGGATGTTGAATAGATGCTTATATGATAGTGATTTATGAATCATTGCTAATTTCTTATATTCTGGATTTGAGTTTGATAACTGTGTTGCACTGATGGTCAAGATCCCATGTAATGTCGCAGGATTGTAAACGGCAAAAGGAACAAAGAACTTCTCAGACAGGTTTGAAGGGCCTGACCCGTTCAATGGGTCCAATGAAACACAGGTCACCAACAGATAATGGGTGAAGATGTTCCCCGTTTGATTGTTCAAAAACAAGTTGAACGTCTCATGTGGGAAGGACCTGAAAAACGAAGAGAACTTCCTCTGATACTTTGATATTTGATAAGGATCCAGCCGTAGAACGCCATTATGACAAATGTTCTTTATCACTTCGTCATTTGATTTCTCCAGTCCACTTTCAGCATTGAAGAGCACTTCGTAGTCTTTTGAAGTGTCAAACATCTCATCGTAGGAGTTCGTCTCAGAAGTGAATTCATCTTTCTTTGACGGCTTTCGTTGTCTGTTCTTGAACGAAGGATGTCTTGAATCTGCCTCATCGGTGAAGACCCATGTGAACTTCTTGCTGTAGTCGCAGCTGAAGCGTTTTCTGCAGCAGTTTTGGCAGTTTGGTTTCGTTTTGTCGCATTTCAGTCGAAGCTCCTTGCACTTTTGGCAGCCGTCCCTCGACCGCTTCTGCTTTGGCTTCAACATTGTCGGTGTTTTCCCGCTGAAGATCCTCCGTGAGAGACTTTATTGGTTATCTCTCAATTTTGTGCCTTCACTTTCAAAAGCCTGCCTCGATTCCGAGCAAAATTACGTCATACCGTGAAAGGTCCAGCCGATTCTGGCCATCGTCTGTCGAATAGAGGCTACAGGAGGGAGTCAGAGAGGATGTAGTAATCAGAAGATCTGTAACTAGACACAGATTCTCTTTCTTGCGTCGAAATCGGATTCCAAACAGCGTTTCTTCACCATTTTGTAGGAGTCTTCAATCTTATTCAATGAGCACTCTAAACTGTCAATCCAGATATCGTAATCTTCTTTGGAAATGTTCAGCTCATAATTCAGATAGCCCAAAATATTCATCTCCAAGGATTTCAAAGTGCGTAGGTCCAATCCAGAGATCTTGGTCCACGTTTTGAATTTGTAATTTGAGTCAAAGCTGAATTTGAAGCTCAAGATAAGACAAATCAGAAAAACTTTTTTAGGACACTGCAAATTAGTCAGTCCCTTCTTAATGGAGACTTGTAGCTTGAACAAGTAATAAATGGCCAGCTGTAGGATGTGTAAAGAGCACCTGGATCTTTTCACAATCTCTCTCAAAAACTTTTCAAAATCAGTTGACTTGATAGCAGAACCACCAGCATTGCTAGAATTAAGCCAAAGGCTAGTGATCAGAATAGAGGACTCTTTGAGGTATCTGTTGACAACACCCTGTTTCTCTGACTTATCTGGTGACGGTGACTTGATTGAGCTTTCCTCACTGAGTTTGGTTGTATAAGGAGGAGTGATTGACATCCTCTATGTGGTATATGTCTTGATGTAATGAAGTGGTAAAAAAAAAAAACAGCAGCAGCAGCTCACACGCTCACAGCTATTGGGAAATGCAAATGTATAACTTTATGAGAATGTTCGATGGTTTAGATGGACATTAATGCAAAATATGTGGTATAATAATAGATTGTGGAAGAAGTGAAATTCGTTATTCGTAAGGGATAGTATTAGAATAGTAGTAGTAACAGTAGTAATAGTAGTAGAAGGAGAAAGCTGTTTGTCAAAGAAAGAACTCTCTCAAAACGAAAAGAATCAGCCTTCGACTTGATCGTGTTAAAAGAAGAAGTTGCAAATCGAAGTTTCAGCATTTGTTTTATACCCGAGCACCCTTTATGACTCATTGCCGAATCAGTCATTTTTCGCGGGATGACACAATTGCAATTCTTACGTAATAGTTAGTGCTAATTAACGCCGAAAAGGGAAGGTGACATGTTATTATGACTTGTGCCTCAGCTACCTCTTCACTCTCTTGCTCTTGATCTTCCCAGTGGCATCCATGATCCTCTTGTTGGCCCTGTGTCCTTTCCTGTAGCTTTTTATCTCGTCAACATCGTAAACCTCACTCAATGTGCTCTGTAAACCGTCTCTTTCTCTCTTGTTGAGACTCTGAATCAGTGGTAGTAACACTTCGTTGATCCTGTCCAATGACCAGCCAATCTTAACATTCAAGTACTCTCTAATAATATCTAGGTCTGGCTTACCCCATTGGAATTGGGTTTTATCTGAGTCAACTTCTGGTTTCAAATATGCTTGGTTGACATTCAGATTTGGAAATTGTTCATCAATATCAACGTTATTCTTCACCAGCTTCTTTCTCAAGTTCTTCATAAAGGTTGTCTCATTTTTTTGCTTATTCAAGTCGAACTGTCCTTCCATGAACCAATTTCTAAACTTCTTCAAATCCCCATCGAAATTAGCTAAAATTTCAATAGCATTAACAGGCCCAATACCTTTCAGACCTTCAGTATAATCAGATCCCAACAAATGTGCCAAATTGATCAATTTCTCACGATCCAATCCCAAATCCCTCATCAAATTTTCACCATTATAAAACTCAACATAGTTTTTTTCGTGAAACATGTTTTTATAAACTTTATCACCACCGAATAAGAAAACATCACTATCATCAGTTATTATACCATCAACTAAACCTAGATTCAATAGCTCTGCACACTGAGCTTCTGCTTCCATAGGTGCTGTGATATAAGGAATACCAAAGTAACTCAGCAACTCTTGAACTTCTCTGATCATTTCAGTTGTTACTTCATCTGAATCTCTTTTATCTTTGGCCTGTTGTTTAACCAACCTGGATCTTTCTCTCTCAAAATTAACAGAGTCAAAATTCTTAGTTTTATTATTTGTAACATGAGAATTCAAGTTCTTGGTGAACTCTTCATGCTCTTTCTCTTCTTCAATTAGCTGGTTTTCTAATTCCTCCTCATCACTTTCATAAAATTCATAATTCATTATGACTGCTTTATCACTGTCTTCTTTACCGTCTTGAACTTCACTAGAAGTCACAGTCTTCTCAATAACAGGTTCTACAGCAAAATCGTCGTTATTTTTTTCCGTTTCAGAACTCAATCCATCAACAACAACCTCCACAACATCATTATCATCTTCATTCTGTACAACCTCCACCACATCATCATCATCATTTTTTTCCCTCATCACTTCTTCCTTCTCTTCCAATATTTGCTTAGCTTCAAACCATGGGACTAGCCCACTAACATGATTCAGAACATTCTCTTGCCTTGTATCATCAAAACTCTGCTGCTTCTTTCTAGATGACAGTAAAGACTTACTCATATCTATATCAAAATTTGAATTGAACCAAGATGGTGTCTTCGCAGGTTGTTCCTTCACTTCATGAATGGGGGTTGAGATTTCAGATTCTTTGATTGTGGTGTGTGTTACTGCTTCATTGTCCATATGAAGCAAGTGATCCATTTCTGATCGAAGTTTGGCCGATTCTGATGGAATTGTTGACTTCGTCGTCGGGATTGTAAACTTTGGAGGAGGAGGTGGTGGTGGATTTGTTTCGGTTGATTTAAAAGGTATCTTTATGGTTTTGGTTTCCAGTGGTATATCCTCGAAAAGATCAAGGGGTTCTTCTTCTTCTTCCTGATGGTCTTCTTTTTCTTCTTCGTGAACCCTTTTGGTGGCATCATTCAGTATCTTCCTCTCTAGATTCAACTCATTCTGTAGATCCTTCTTAGATTTCTCAATAGCCTGCATCAGCTCAATCTGTTCCATTTGTTCCAGAGTCTCTTGTTCAAGATCCTCTTCTTCATCATCCTCACTATCATTAATATATCTTTGGGATTGAACCTTTTTCTGAGGACTAAATGTAAAACTCTTGGATCCTGCACCTTTATGGCTTGAAGCCAGAGCCATCGATATTGAAGGAAGAGGAAAAGTTCCAATACTATACCCAACTTTGGTCTTTTCTTTACTCTCCAATGAAACATCTTCCCATTCAATATCACTATCATCATCTTCATCAACTTTCTTCTTCCCAAATGGATTGTTGCTCTTAGGTTTATGTTCTTTATCCACATCAATAGGATTCAAAGCCGATGTACCAGAATCATCATCATTCAAGCTTAAACTCCAACCTCCTTCATTCTTTGAAATTTTATAGGCTTTGCCCTTCTCACCAGCAACTCTTCTTACATGAGCATCTTCATCATCGTTCATCTCCATACCATTCATCCCCATAAGTTTTTGAGTAAAGTAGTTTCTTTTCTGGACCATTTTGATTTGGAACTTTGAGAAGTCCAAACTGTTGGGAAAGATCTCGTCTAGTTGTTCTTTGGAGTAACCCATTCTCAATCTAGATCTTAATCTCAATTGGGATAAGATCATATACTGTGTCGTCAATGGCAAGTTATCAAACTCTTTTGACGATGGATCAATGGTATTCAAGTCAATACCATCTAATTCGTCTTTTGGATGGGTCAATTCTGAAGTATCTATGACATTATCTTCAGCATTGATACGCTCATCATTTCTCTTATGATGGAAACCTTTAATCACCGGTAAATCAAACTCATCGGAACTCTTGAACTTTGGTGCTTCAACACCCCCATTAGATTTATCCATGTACTTGTATTCATGATCCTTCTTTGGTGGAGATTCGGTCATGGATGATTGTCGCTGCAACTGAATAGCAAGTAGTTTCCTTGCAGTTTTCTCAGCATCCTCTTTCCTTCCTTGTCTTGCTTCTTTTCTCTTCGAGATCGTTTGCCGTTTCAGCAATGGAACGCCACCATCAAACACAAACACTGGCAATATACCGAAATAGATCAGCTTGCATATTCTTCTGAAGAACCCAAGGATATGTGACTTGTTCAGTGAATTACCAGATTTATCTCTCATTGCCTTCAAGAACTGATAGATCCAAATTGATGCATCAATCGCAAGTTTTTTCTTCGATAACGACTCAAGCCGTACTGCCTTCGATGAGGGCTCCAGTATCTTCCATAGAGAATGAACACCCATTAGAAATCGAAGCCTCTTGATAGCAATCTCTCTTCACCACACTGTGAACTTTTGCCATATAAAAGCAAAAAAAAAATCTATGGTTATCTACAGTGGTGTTTGGATGGATAAATAATAACATGTGGTGTCTGGGTGTGCCGATACCGGAGAAACCCCCAGCCGGTTTCGGAAATAAAAAAGACGTTCAAGATGGAAGAAAAAAACAGTATTATTGAAAGTATACGTCTTTGATCCCGATTTGAAGCTGAAGAAGTGTAGAAAAGGGTATAGAAAGATGACGGAAGTAAAGATCCAGAACCAGAGCACTGCGCAGCCCTCAAATTCCGGCGAGAAACAGAAACCTGGTGGTTATATTGGCTTCGTTGCAGGTGTTTTCTCAGGAATGGCTAAGAATACTGTTGGACATCCATTTGATACCATTAAAGTCCGTCTACAGACAGATTCCACTCAATTCAAAGGTCCACTGGACTGTTGCTACAAGACACTGAAAACACAGGGGATACGAGGGTTCTTTCTTGGATTCACACCTCCATTATGGGGTTGGATCATCATGGATAGTTGTATGTTGGGATCATTGCACAACTATAGAAGAATCATTCAGAGGAATTTTTATCAAGAGGAAGGCAAGCTAGATCTGAAAGGTCATATGTTTGCTGGTGTTCTTGCGGGATGGACCGTTAGTTTCATTGCTGCCCCAGTTGAATTGATCAAAGTGAAGTTACAGACTCAATATGGATCTACAAAAGGATCAAACAAGTACGATGGACCAATCAGTTGTCTGAAAGACATTTATCAGAACAAAGGGTTAGGTATAAATGGTCTCTACAAAGGTCTGGTCTCAACACTGATATTCAGAACTAACTTTCTTGTTTGGTGGGGGACCTACTTCAAATTCACAGATTTTTTCAAAAATAACACTAATCTAAGTGATGTTCCAATAAATTTCTGGTCTGGTGGGCTAAGTGCCTCGTGTTTCTGGATAACGGCATATCCAGTAGATGTAATCAAGAGTTATTTACTTGTCAATGATAAAGTTGATGGGAGTTTCAAGAGTTGGAGAGCTGCTGCTTTGGAGATTTATCAGACAAGAGGTCTTAGAGGATTTGTTAAAGGGTTTGTTCCTTCTATATTAAGATCTTTCCCAGCTAATGCAGCTGCATTAGCTTCTTTCGAGGCTGTTTTAAGATTGACTGGTGCAACCTGAAGAAGAAACAGACCTGTTTTTCTCTAAAATAGAAGAGTCATTTTGCATATAGCTTTGCCTGTGTATTTTTAGAGACAGTTCATTGGATGAATAAATACATATTATTACTATACCATTATAATTGCCTTGGACAAACCCCTTTAAACACTTTTATTGGCCTGTTTTTCCTCCACGACATCATCCTCGGATACACTCTCTTTTGCCTCTTCAGCTTTTGAAGCTTCAGCCTTTGCTTGAATCTCCCATGGTTTCTTTCTTGTTTGAATGGTTGCCTCAGATGAAGACCCTTCCAGCACGGTATCAGGAATCTGTTTGATCCCAGGAACTTCCTTTCCTTCCAGAATTAATTGGACAATCTGTTGATAGTTTGACGAATATCCAGCTTCCTCTTTCGCATCTTCTTCTATCAACTCCTTCTCCAATTCCAGTTTCTTATCGATTTTCCACTGTTCATAATCCTCAATGTTCAGAATATTCCCAGTTTGAGAGCAAAAATAGAAAGTCTTAGCCTGTATTTCGAGTCTTGCTTTCTCTTGTGGCTTGATCTCAGTGACTAGTTCGTTTATCTGCCCATCATTCTGTTGGTTTAACTGATCAAGATACGACTCATAGATATTTGCTAGTCCATTCTAAAACTCTCTTGTTAGTGATCGGGTCTGTACCGTTCAAAAACGTCAACGTACCTGGAAGTCCTCAGTATCGAAATCAAATGCCTCAAACTGAAGATAGACATCCTCTTGTGACTCCATTGTGGTGTTTAACTTCGTCTGATGAGAAGGAGGAGATCAAGAGCTATCTTCAAAAGAAAAATCAAATCCGAAAAAAACGTCCACCAAACAAAAAAACATCAACAAACGGGAAGCACCTCAAAATGATAGCAAACGCTGCCCTTCTCAAGCTGAAACCTCAAAAGAGGAACACAATCAAGAAAACTGTCATAACTGCGAGAAACCTGGTGATTTTATCGGTAGCTTTGCGAGTTGGGTTCTTTCTGTTCGGTTTATATCAAGATGCAAACATGCCTGTTCCATACACCGATATCGATTATCTGGTGTTTACCGATGCTGCCAACTACATGAGCAAAGGAAGACCACCATATGATAGAGAAACGTACAGATACACACCGTTGCTAGCGTGGTTTCTGCTCCCAAACGTGAATGGGCTCTATTCCTTTGGGAAATTGCTGTTCATAGTCTGTGATATCCTAACTGGTCTGATAATATTGAAGATATTGGAGATGAAACAAGGTATAAGTGAACTGAAGAAGCTGGGTCTTACCGCTATATGGCTATTGAATCCAATGGTGATCACAATCAGCACAAGGGGAAGTTCGGAGAGCATATTGACGGTGTTTATAATGCTGTTTGTCTATTTTTTGTTGAGAGGTGATGTTTACATGAGTGGCTTATTCATTGGATTGAGTATCCATTTCAAAATTTATCCAATCATATATATACCAACTGCACTGCTATACTTATCTGATTGTCAATCCATCAATCCATTCAAGCTAATCAACGGTAAGATGATTAGATTCGCAGTTACTTCCTTGGTAACACTCATATGGTTGACTACAGTGATGTATCTGAAATACAAATGGGACTACTTGGAAAATTCATATCTATACCATCTCACAAGGATTGATCACAGACATAATTTCTCGGTTTACAACATCTCGTTATATTTTACTTCAGCAGTGCAATCAGGATTAGATTTCAGTCAATTGGCATTTTTACCACAGTTATTGATATCTGGGATACTGATACCTTTAACATTTGCCAAAAAATCACTGACTTCTACTCTTTTCATACAGACATTTGCATTCATCACCTTCAATAAAGTCATAACATCCCAATACTTCATCTGGTTCCTGATATTTTTACCTATTCATCTAAGAGATTCGAGACTCATTGCACAACAAAAGATTAAAGGCGGACTAGCATTACTGTTGTGGGTAGTATCTCAAGGCTCCTGGTTATTCTTTGCATTCAAGTTGGAGTTCTTGGGTGAATCTACTTTCTATCCTGGGTTATTGGGGAGCTCAATTTTCTTTTATCTATCAAATATCTACGTTTTGGGAGTGTTTATTGATGATACAAACGGAAAACCCGTCAGAGATGGGATCTGAATCGATACAATTAATAAATGATAAGTCACAAAACGATTCTAGGTATAAAGTAATGATCAATCATCGTTATCAAGGAAGCACTAGCCAGGGGCTATAGTAATAATCATAATTAGAATTATATAACTAGTGGGAGCTCACGATGTGACATCTACACCGAGTTCGCGATCGGTATAGACTCGGCCAGTCTCCAGTCACAAACTCCAAACTAATGGTGGTGGCCTCTCTTAGAATCGCAAATGGAAGCAGTTCCTAGGCTGTCAAGCCGAACAACAAAGGAAGTACTTTAGCTTTGGTCGAAGTATTTGTGGCAGACGTTACTGATTATAAGTAGATGAGAGGAGGGATTAGCCCCCAAGTGAAAAGTGGATTAATAACAGTACAAGTGTAATGAATGAATAGTTATACGTGTTATATTACATGTAGCTTTATGAATATAAAATCGATTAAAGTTCTGTAAGTTCTAAACACAAAGGAAGGAGGATACGGTATACCCTTTATATAGTATTCTCCTGATTAATTGAGGCCACTCGAATAACCGACTCTTTCTCAAGGCATTTAGAGAAACGGTCAGGGCAACGTTAGGGCAACAATATCACAACAATGTTCTATTGAAAAGAAAACCAACCTATCATCATGTGAATGATGTCTATGTCATCTCAAGTGGTAATGGTCAAAACTTCCATATAAATGGAATATACCGGAGAAGGAGCAGCATGAGAAAGACTTTGGCTCTTTTCCTCTCTCTAACATTTGAGAGTCATACAACTTTTGAGTTTTGTGGATCTGAAACCTACCAAGGAAGAAGAATGGAGAGTCATCATAACCAAAATCATACTGAGCCACGAGAGGTTCAACGTTTTGCTCCACAAAGAATCTGACTATTCTCTTCATGAGACGTTGTCCCATCTCCAAGCTATAGATATCATCAAGCGCTAAATCTGGCTCATTGTTTAGGTATTTTTTGTTCACTAGTGTGAGTCTATTAATAACACTTTTAACAAGTGGCTCCATCACAGGGCCCAGTATTCTAGCCCAAATTATTGGTTTGTAATATGTGTCTGAAAAATTCTTCAATTCAGCTTTCGTTAGAATCAAAGTCTCATTCAGTTCATCAGTCACATCTTCCACTGCTGGAACATGGTCACTCTTCTGGACTGCACTCACTTTGTTAGCTATGATGTATTCGTCTCTCAGTGTATCACCACTGATGTAAAAAAAAACATCAATAGAGCTAGTACGATCTAAAAATAAATGGGGATGTACACAATCTGCGAACCGAGGGAGGTAATCAAAGAACCTACCCTGTGATTCTCTGAAAACAGGCTGGCCATTGATCGTCGGAGGGCCAAAAGACTGATTGAGCCATTGAACTACCAGCTCTTTCTTTGGCGATTCTCCATAACCGACTTCAACATACCTGTATGACCTTATATTTTGATCATCAGGCTGAACTAGCTTACCATAATAATTGACCCAATGAGGACAAGTAAACTCTTCTCTCAGAAGAGCCAAGTCCATCAGATGTATTCTCTGTCCAAATAAACGACATTTATCCAAGTCACGAGGAATAAGTTTGTAGATTTGTAAGTGGAATAGAAATTGGTCATCTGTTATATTTTGAGGTCCAAAGACATCATCATCAGCAAGGTTTTCGAACTCAGGAACCAATTGTTTCAGAACCTCATGTCCGGCAGCTTGATCACAGGCCAAACAGGTGTCCCTATTGTTGTAAATTTCAACGATGACCATTTTGCAGCGTTCAACCTTCCGTTTATCTTCGATAGACAGTTTTAGATGTTTTTTATACTCAGAGCAGGGGGTACAGTTCAGTGATTTGGGAACTGCGGAATGATTCACCGTACAAGACTCCCTAATACTCTTATTTAAATCGGTGAAAATGATCTTATTTCTGGAGATTCTATGAGGATGGTTCAGTATACCATCTGGTGACGAGATTGATGATTCAGGATCATGATTTATATTGACAACAAATGTCAGGATATGCTCATCCAATGCTTCCTGTATTGTAGCATTCTGAAGCTCGCTGAGTGTGCGTAATGTCTCTATGCTATCAAGATAAACCAGTCGGTGTATGATCTTTGAGACTATCTCGTAAGGGAACCTGAGCTGAAGACCAGAAATATCTTGTTCACAACTCATGGTATTTTTCGATGGATACATTCAAAGCCAGCATCTTTTGAAAACAGAAACATGGGAATGTTATAAATAGTGCGAGCAATAAAAGCAAAAGTGAGATGTTTTACTGCTCGACTGCTCTTTGATTATATCGGAATTAATCTGGAGACCATCGGAATTACAATCACGTGACAGTATTTGATCATAGGCGTAGCTGTTGTTGGCGGCTATTCAAAACACCATAAATCTTAGTCAAAGAAGTAGTAAGGCCCAAAATTGATGAGTAATAATGTGATACCAAAGATCTTATAGTACTTGTGCTTCAAATGATCTCAAACAATGAATTTTGAGGCCTACCGCCCACTTTTAACTACCATGACGAAGTCCACAAAAACGATATATAATACAAAATCATATTGTTTCAAAAATTTCCCACCAATATCTTCAAGAAATACTATTCTCCACCAAATCAAAGGTTCAACAATGACAGGGACTGCTTTTGAGACCATATACGCATATGAAAGAGCAAGTGGTCTCTACAAGGAGTCAACAAGAAGAAGCTATCGTGGAACCCCAATTGCAATCTCCAACAGAGCTGTCGGTGAGAAAAACTGGAAAGCTGCGATCATGGCTTTATATGAAAGCCCTCAAGTCAAAAACCACTTAAAGAAGTTGTTGGATGGAGTATACAAAGATCTAAGAAGTCAGCATTTGGAAGGTAAAAAGATGATAAAAGCTCGACAAAAAGAAAAAGATGGATATAACATACTATTGGTAGAACTCAACGAGGCGCAAATCACTGTCATCAGAAACCCAAGATCTCACAACGTAAATTCAATAACAGTCCAAATCAACCAATATACAGCTCAAAATCAAGGGCATTTCGGCAGCATTGTTGATGTGATCTTATCAGAGCTAAATGACAACATGTATGGAACCTATATTGACAATCTGTCTTTCAACTCAACCAACATAGCAAAGATTATTACCCATTGTGTTTGGAAAGCAATCAAGACTTCAAGGTTAAGAGAAGAACTGAATCAGCTACCAAGACTTTGGTTCATATTCAACAAATGCCAATCATTTGACCAATTTCAAATGATCGATAAGTTCACAGATGATGATTACGACTCTGTTCGCCACGATCTGAAGATGTTGTATCCCAGAACTCCTCAGGCAAAAGCCCATCAAAACCAAACTCTGGAAATTCGAATTGAATCACTCAATTTCAGCATTAGAAACAAAGTAAAGATTGATTTGATTGAAGATTTCTATAGCGCCAGAGTCTCAGCACTCATGCTTGGCTGCTTAGTTTTACTTGAAGTTGCACTCATAATCATTATGGCAATCTCTATGGCAAGTACTGACCCAATCTTATTGTTATGCCAAATCCTTGCACTATCAAACATACCACTATGCAACCTAAAATTGAACAGCTTAGTTACCCGGGGTTCGATAGCTGTTTCGAGTGTCACTATCGGCATATTTATTTGTAAGGGCATCATTCACCTTTATGAAGCACATAAGTTGAGGAAAAGAATCGAAGGTATTGCTCCATAGCTATATTGCTCTAGACGTCGCTAAAAGTCTTTGCTTTTTTACAGATTTCAAATATACATCCTAACACCGTTTGTGTGGACGCGTACAAAAAAATGTTGGAATTCCGGTTTTCCAATAGTGATGAGTTTCTGGAAAGTTCCATGAAATGAATTGATTAGAAAACAGGAGTTTCTGAGAAAACTATAAATGGGGATGAAGTATCCCAAGATGAACTTAGTAATTAGTTATATAGTCTTTAACCTGAAGTTATTTGAGAAATATACACTATAAGTTACTGATAGAACGGTTGGGACACACCCTCGGAAGTTAGCCATTTTAACAAAAAATCGTTACGCGTAGTGATGAGTTGAAACTCTAGAGCCCACCATTAAGCCTTCAGATTAAGCCTTCAGGAATGTCATTACTATCTACGGCGAAGATAGTGTATCTTCCCTCAACCTCAAAGCCAGGCACAAAGTTCAATATCTTGACAATTCCAAATCCAAGAACATCGAAGCCCCAAAACTTATTACTACACGGGGATCAACTATACGAATTATCCTCATTATCTCACGAAAACCCACATTTATCTTCACAATTTCAACCACCTACAACCAAGAAAGATCAAAAACCAGTGAGATCTCTAGTTATTGAGAACTTAACCGATGAAAATGAAGGGTTGATATTGGAGACTTCAGAATTGATCATATCAAGTGTGTTCGCATTTGAATACGTTTTGATCTGGTGGTTTAACAAACAGAAGCAAATCTCTACAAGATTCCAAACACTAGATGCACTGATTGACTCAATAGAGGATGATATTGCAAACATTAACCAACTACCAGCTGATTTGGTATCAAATTCTTTGAAACAAATTTGTGAGAATCTTGAAGAGAATGATGAGCTTTTTTACAAATACTCAGAAGCCAAGATGTTGCACTATCTCCAGTCTAAAGTAACAAAGATTAATGAAGCTTTCCCAACAACAATACTAGAAAAATTGATAAAACCATCGTTATATCCGATTGATATTAACAAATCAATACCTGAAGAAATCCTATCAAGCTCCAAAACCTATCACTCAATCTATATCTTATCATCCTACTTACTTCCTTCTGTTCAATCACTTCTACTGGCCAAATATGACTTTAAGGAGCTGAACCAATACATCGATAATCTAAAGCAAGAAAGAATTAAAAGGAAACTGGTTGAAGATTCGGTCAACGATTTGAATCAATTGAATACTCAGAATAAAAGAAAGAATAACGGTAACAGTTCAGCTCCTCCAAAGAAGAAATCAGCAGCTGCAAAAAAACCTATAAAGGTTCAAAAAGGTACGTTAGATTTGTTTTTTGCTCAAAAAAAGAAATAGACCAAAAAAATACACAAAACATCAATACTACATTCTCCCATGACTTTTTGATTCTTTGACTTTGTCCAATATATATATACAGCATACATCCACTGGTGAACCTACTTTATCCAATCTCTCTATCAGCTTCATTTGACCTCTTCAATCTTCTTGGTTCCTTCAACCTTTTCACTTTCTTCAACTTTCCCATTGAAACTCTTATTAACTTGATTATAGATACCTAACCCACTTGAGATCAACCCACCTAAATCGTTCAATCCTGCAGGGACAATGACAGTGTTACTTTCTTTAGCTAACTTACCAAAAGCCTCAACATAATGTTCAGCAACTTGTAAACTAACAGCATCTTTACCACCAGGAGTTTCTCTGATGGCTTTTGCAATTTCTCTAATACCTTCAGCAGTAGCCTTAGCTTTCAATAGGATAGCTTCAGCTTCACCGTTAGCTTCATTGATTTTTGTTTGTTTCAATGCCTCACTCTTCAGGATCTCAGATGTTTTGTCACCTTCAGCTATATTTATAACCGACTGTCTATGACCTTCAGAGTCCAATATTTCAGCTCTTTTGGAACGTTCTGCAGAGACTTGTCTATGCATAGCTTCAAGAACATTCTGTGGAGGGTGTATGTCTTTGATCTCATAACGTAAGCATGTAATACCCCAATCAGCAGCAGCTTCATTTAGAGCAGTGGTTATGTTTGAATTTAGGTTGGCTCTTTCTTTCAAAACATGATCCAAAGTCAATTGACCAATCTCAGATCTCATAGTGGTTTGCGCTAATTGACTGATAGCATATTCAGCATCTTCAACACCATAACTTGCTTTATAAGCATCATGGACCTTGATGTATAAAACACCATCCATCTCCAATGTAACATTATCAGATGTGATTGCATTTTGAGCCGGGATTTCAATGGCCACCTCTTTCAAGGATTGAACGTATTGAATCTTATCCAAAACAGGGATCAAAATAGCCAACCCTGGCTGCAGTATTCTATGGAATTTACCCATTCTTTCAACAATCCATGCTGTCTGCTGAGGGACAAATCTGATGATTGTATTTGCAGGTAGCTGGTCATTCTGGAAGAAGTTTGAAGGGGCATTCGAGTAGGCCCTCACAAGGCTGGACAAAGGCGTTCTACTGACCGCTTTAGTGGACGCTTGACGCAACATTCTGAACGGTTTTGGCAATAATCCTACTACGTCTTTCATAGAAATTCCTCGAGTTTTTCTGAGTTTGCCGCTGAATTATTATTGGGTTGCCCGCGAACTGGTTCTGGAAATGGAGACACAGAATGAGTTCGCGGATATTATCAATAATCTTCTCGTTTTAGGTCTCATTTGGAAAGCAACTCATCAACTCCTATATAAATAAGGAGAACGCTGCTCATTATCTCAGCAATGATGATTTTAAGAATGATCAATCAGAAACGAAGGCTGTGCACAAAACTGGATGGAGATGTTTGAAATCAGCAACCGTACTGATGAATCTGAGAAAGCTGATCAAGAGATCCTTGTCTCATTTGTTGAGCCTGATGAAAGTGGGCTAAAAGTTGTTGACACTGAAGACTTTCTAAGACTGTCTGTTAATTTCAAGTTCTCCAAGAGTGCCCACTCATCAAACCGAAAGGCAATAAAACAGGCTTTTGATTATTGCTACGCATTCAATAAGATTACACTGAATGGTAAACGTGCAGATGAATTTGAAAAAGGTACCGTCAGCTATAGTCTGGATGCATCAAAAAACAAAATTCCATTGGAGGACTATCTTAGAGGATTTGTGGATATGGAGAGAAAGGTCAGCAAAGCAAGCGATGAGCTTTATAGAGCCCGTCAGTCTGATTACGTCTTTCTGTACAACCTGTCTAGTATCTACAAATACAAGGGGTCTTGGGATACAGAGTTGATGTGGCCTGAGGTCCTTGATGATGATGGATACGTGAGAAAACCAATCGAACAACTTCGCACCTACTCATCATATACGAAACTGGCTGAAGCTTCACGGTCCAAGCTGGACGAGTTGAAGAAAATTATACAGCATTACTCTTTGGCGAATGAGTGGAATCAATATTATGCGGATAACAAGCAGATTTTCGATAACGTTTTCCATGAATACGCCAAATTTATCTTGTGCCGTGTCCTGAGATTAAACCTGCACGTCTATGATGATGCCAGAAGGGGCAATCAGATGGGTGAAGCCCTGAGAATCATGGCTGAGCAGCAAAACGAAAAAAATGTATAAGTCTATACTATGTACTTTAATATTATTGAAAGTATGATGATGTAGATGGACGATCATGCCAATATCTGAAGAACTAACGAGTAACGAGTAGAAGATTACTAGTATTAATATTAAAAAGAGGACCTCGAGCTTAACACATCGAACGAAATCGCGGAAATTTGTGAAAGAATTACCACCGCGAACTCGGTCTGTGGAAGTTTCTAAAATTTTTTGTACGCGGCCAATTATTATCAACAAATTTGGAGCCTCTGATCAGTTTTACCACCTTTTAAAAGCAGCCATTATTAGTTGAGAGAACAGAGGGCTGATCACAAGATGGCTAAAGGAATTGAAGTTTCCAATAATGAACGAGAATTTGTGCTCGAGGCCTTGAAGCAAGGTCTTAGAACCGATGGTCGTTCAATTGATGAGTTTAGAGACGTTTCAATAAAACTAGGTGATCAATACGGGTTTGTTGAGATCAAATTAGGTGAGACGCATATAATAGTGAGAATATCCGCTGAGATAACAAGTCCAATGGAGGACCGTCCTTTTGAAGGACTTTTCAATGTCTCTACTGAGATTAGTTCAATGGCTTCACCAATCTTTGAGAATGGACGTACAAATGATGATGAATTGTTGATTTCAAGAACCGTTGAAAAAGCAGTGAGGAGATCTGGTGCTTTAGATTTAGAATCATTGTGTATAATTGCAGGTTTGAAATGTTGGTCCATTAGGGCAGATATTCATTTTTTGAACTATGATGGTGGATTTATCGATTCAAGTGTTTTGGGGGTTATGATTGCCCTAAGGCATTTCAAAAAAAATGATTTGACAGTATCTGGTGAACAAATCATAATACATCCAGTGGAAGAAAGAGAACCAGTTGAATTAAGTATTTTGCATATCCCAATCTGTATCACTTTTGCTATATTCAATCCAAGTGAGATTGAACAAGTCATTAAGAATGATTCAAATGATGAAATCGTTATAATAGATCCAACATTACAAGAATTATCATTCAAAGATGGGGAATTGACGATAACAATGAATAAGAACAGAGAGATTTGTCAAATATCAAAAGCTGGTGGGTTACCAATCAATGCGATGACTTTATTGAGATTGAACTTGAAAGCTTATGAAATTGTGGAAAAATTGACAAATAGAATCAAACAAGTGCTAGATGAAGATTACAAGAAAAGAAACGAAGGTATTCAATACGTTTTGAGATCAGAAAACAACCGTTAGATATTACAAAGTTCTTAAAATAAACAATAGTTTCTCATTCATATCAATCATTACATGTAACATCAATTCTTTATAATTTTTCTTCCTCTTGAGAAAAGTCCCTTTGCTAAACTTTGTGCCGTACTCGAAGTATCTTGTAATTTCTTCTTGACGTTGATATTTGAATGATGATGTTTTCTCGGATTTGAAGAAGCTTCAGCATAAGCTTGTTTGACATGAGCAGATGATGCGGTGGAATAATTTACTATATCAACTTTATTCAAAGCATGTTGTATCCATTGATCCAATCCAGTCTCAGTGTTCAATTCTTCCTCCCTTGCTTTTCTGTACCTCTCGATTCTCATCGATGGATTATCAAGAGTAGCAATCTGTTTGAAGTCAAAAGTTGTGACTTTTCTTGGAATTGTTTTCTTCAGATTTGCAGTAGTGATCCCACTTGAACCTGGATTATCCAATGATTTGTTATCCTCTTGAAAATAGTGTGTCTTTTTTTCGGTTGGGGTTGATGAATCTGGTGTACCTAACGGTATATGTAATGGTAATTGAGAATCAGATTCAGTCTTATAGGTTCCTGATAATTTTCTTGTTATTCCATCACTTGAATCAACATTATGTGAATCCCCAAAAGAATTCTTTATCTTCAATGATTCCAAATCAGATACATTAGTGATTGAATCTAGAGCACTTTCAGCAATTGAATTAGTCTCTTCAACAATCTCACCTCTTGAGTTTCTAGTATAGTTATCCAGTTTAGGCATGGGAGGTAAACCAGGGGAAGAACCACTAATGAATTGATCTCTGAAACTTTCAGTGTTTGGTCTCCAATGACCAAAGTTTATCGACAATGCAGGGTTCAGACTTGGTCTTGATGAGTCATCTTCAGCATGTATACTATCTGTAGTTCTATTCAAATCATCATAAGGGATTTGTGAGATGCTTTGATTCGTGAATGATGTTGTTCTCTCACTAAATCTTGAAGATCTGTTGGTTTCACTTCTGATGGAAACGCCACCAGTTGATAGAGATCCTGAACTCTGTGTACTGATTTTACTAAGGTGTTTCTCTGTTTCCTTCAAACTTTCATCATCATTATCAGCACCGTCAGCATCCAAAATGTCTTCATCATTCTGCTCATCATTCGTTTCAGGGATTTGCTCATGTTCAGGCTCTATGTACTCATTGTAATAATCATCAACACCATGATAGAATTTTGAATCTCGATTTAGGACTGGTGTAGACCCACTGTTATCACTTTGGAACGAACCTCTATTTGCATCAGGTGTATTGATTATACTACTCAAATACGACAATTCTTTGAAATCATCAGCATTTACAACAGATTGAGTGGATTCGCTTGTCCTCAACTGTCCATATTCAACAGGAACGTAGTCATCATGATGGTCATCTTCCCTTTCTTCATCATCTGGATCATGTATGTGTAAGGTATCAGTATCTGACAATTCAGCTGGACTGTAATGTGGGATATCTAATTGCTGTTGCGTCTGAGATGGGGTCAATGGGTAAGTTTCTTCAGCAATGGAGGTCGATACTTCTTGATCACCCGATGAAGGTTCAATGATTCTTGGGATCTCACTCTCATCATTCATGACGTGGCGTTCTTCAACTGGAGTTTCATCAGGTAAAGTCGATTGGAAATAATGAGATTTCTGTGGAACGAAATCCTCTATGTCTGAATCATCATAATCATTCAATGTGAAATCATCATGGGTTCTTTCAGAGGACTCAATTTCTTTCGATTTGGTAGAAATTGAGCTAGCATAATCATTATTGAATGAATCTGAACCACTCAACAATTGTTCATGCACTTCATCAGTCATGGAGTTAGAGTTGTCATGGTCATCACGAATTGAAGACTGCGACTGCTCATTAAATGGTTGATCAACAGGGGTATGATTTTCTGATTTCAAGGATTCAACATCTGAAAGAACGACCTCCTTATCATAATCTTCATCATTAGCATCTTTAGGGAAAGGGTCAAACTTCGAGGGTAGATCACGCGAGACCTGTGGTTTCTGATTGACATCATGGGTATGGCTTGGTATAGCCTTCTCTTTCACCTCATTCTCATTCTCAGTTGTGACAGGCAAAGGCTGGAAATGACTTGAAGCTTGTGGTTTGTACTCATCATCTTCATCCTTCTCAACATCGTTCTCGTTGATTAAGGCAGTGTACTCATCATTGACAACTGGCGAATCAACCTCTTCTTCTTCATCATCCTCCTGATCTAAATCTATCTGCTGGAACTTCTGTTCAAGATTCAAGTTGGGAGTAGCCTCAACGCTGGCAGACGTACTGGGTTTGTCCTCGCTGTGTTGTTGTATGTCTGAGATGTCAGGGAGTTTAGGGGCAGCTGCACCAGCATTCTGTGGGTAGTATTCATCATCATCACTCCTATTCTATGGTGTTAGTACTTATAAGGCACAGTAACGAGGCGAGCAACTTACCAATCGTCGCCGGAGTAATTCGGTGTAAATGCCTGTGTCCATCTGGTGGACTTCTTCCTCTCCACTTTGTCCTGGAAACTCATCAGTGCACCTCTTTTAACGACCAGAAACGCGCTTTCCTTCTCTCAGACATCAAAATGATAATAACAGCGCCTGCTCATGAAGAATTCGAAAAAAACACAGAACTGGTTCGCGGGGGGAAACAGTCACGTGATAGATGGAAGAGACCGGGTAATTGCCGATGGGTTTTTTGCTTATAGGTGAATTTTCTCTTATGGCAGAATCAGCCAGCTTTTGGGTGTTCTTTCAACAACAAAAGCACAATGGCTGAAGTGCAAGTGAGTGACTGGTACCTCTCAGATACATGGAATTGCTACTAACATGATACACTGAAAAGATCCAACCAAAAAACGTTCTATATTGCGGGATCTGTAGCTTCCCTCCAGAATACTGTGAGTTCGGTGCAACTTTCAAGAAATGTAAAGTCTGGCTTCAGGAAAACGACTCTGCTCTCTTTGACAAACTATACTCAGAAGAAGCTCTAGCAAACCAGACATCATCCTTGTCTCTGGAGAAACAAGAGGCAATCGAGAAAGATCTACAGAAAAAACAGGCCAAAGAAGAAGCCAAACAAGAAAGAGAACTCCAAAAGAAATTGCAATCAAAAGTCATTCTCAAAAGAATTGAGAGAACAAAGAGAAAACATGCCATTGCCATTTCCGGTCTGGAAGTCTTCGAGATTGATATGAAGAAACTAGCAAAGACTTTTGCCTCCAAGTTCGCCACTGGTTGTTCCGTAACAAAGACCGTTGAGAAGAAAGAAGAGATTGTTGTTCAAGGTGATGTTGGTGATGCTATTGAAGAATACATCACCGGTCTGTTGAAAGAGAAAGGCCTAGACAACATCAAAGTCGAACAGATCGAGGAGAAGAAGAAGAAGAAACCAGCCCCAACCATCCCAGGACAGCCAGAACCTGCTGAATGAACAGTACTCGTTTCATAATATATGTCTCTTCTTTATAAGATAACTATGTTTGTAGCTGTACATTTTACTTACCATATTGGGAAGTCTAACGTTACCAGTGCGAAAGTCACAGACCGTCTTCGCGAAGCAAAACACACTGGACACGAAAACGCTGACATTGGGATTTACCCGCTAAAAACATACCCAAAAACTTGGAAAGCACACTAAAAAACCCCTGGTTTCGAGATAATAGTGTTGGGGATTGTGATTGGTCATGGTGGTTATCGAATCTCACGCTTTACAGCTTTTGAAAAGTCGAAATTTGGGCGTTTTTGCACATTCTGTCTCCCAGAACATTGGTGATGGTGATGATGTTGATTTGTTATCGAATTCTTTGAATTTGGAGTATCAGGTGAATCAACTTTTACAATATGAAGGGTCTGATGCTACTGGGAATAGGGATGCTGTTCAAGGGCTGATTGTGAAATGCTTGGATCTGATCAAGTTGGCTGTCGTTGAGTCCATCGAAGCTATCATCCTAAGAGTGACACTGGGTCAGTTGTATCTATTGGATGATTCTTATGAACAGGTGGTTGAAGTATTGGAAGGATTTGAAATACCACAGAATACTCTGGATGTGAGATATGTCAACTCATTAAGGTATGAAAAATGGGCTCTTTTGACCATTGCTTATAAGAAATTGAATCAACTGGAAAGTTCATTAAAATCCTTGATAAACGGGTTGAATTCCTCTCCTGTGATACCATTGATATCTGACGTTGAAGCTACAAAATGGTTAAATGTTTTGTACTCTGAATTTAGTGAAACCCATCCGAATCATACTGTTGAACAATTACAGGAGGTTTTCAAGAATAAGAATTTTGTACTATCATACATCAACTCCATGAAACAATCATCACCATCAATCAAAGCACAGACAAAAGAGATTAATGCATTCATCGAGACAAGGTCAACTGAATTATTGAAAAATACATCATTCCCCAAAGCTGATGAGTCAAACAATTATGAACTGGAGGAGTTTTTAACACAAGTCTCAACAATCATAGAATATAAGGACTCCAGAACACTATTAGAAAAGGGGATCTTCAAGACTTACCAATCACTTACTTTGTTGAACTCATATACTTCTGTGTTACTGAGGGTCGGTAATTCCAAAGAAATCAAAGCATCATTTGAAGTCTACTTGGAATATGTTGAGTCTTACTACATCTTGAATGATCATTCATATCCTGATATCGTATCAATCCTGAACTTGTACAAACAGATTCTAGATAGCAAATTCTTGAAGGAAGAAGAACCATATTTTGAAGATTTAAGTGATGAAGAATACAATTATTACTCTGGAGTTTTGGACAGTTTTAAAAAACTGGTTAGATTTTTTTATCAAGATAATGGAGTGATTGAAATCAAAGATTTTGAATATGATATTTTGAAATCATTTGAATCAGACTCCATAACTTCCAACGTCTCATACTCTACCAAAGAGATCTTATCACATATTTGGTTTACAATTGCCCATTCAACATTCAAAATTTATCAATCATCCAGTTCACTGCTCTCTGAAAACAATGACTTGATACTTGAAAGTCTTACTTTTTACATGAATTCAATTCACCTAAAGCAATCAAACCTATATCACGTTTTCCAGTATGTCAAAACATTATCAATTCTAAGGTATTACAAAAAAGCTTACAAGATTTTAAAATATTTGTTAAAGACCATTTCTGATAATACGTCTCTAATTTATTTCAGGTCGTGGCATCTATTATCACTAATATTATCAATTGAAGAGAATAAGGAAGAGTCATTTAAGGTTGTCACATTCCTCAGTAATGAAATTGATGAATTCTTACAAGTTCAAGATGTATCAATACCATTTACTTACAAACAGATATTCGTCGAGATCAAGATCACACAATTAGCAATCATCGAATCCTTATATGGTGTCGAACAAGCTCTTGATTCAATTCCTGAATTATTCCACCTGTACAATGTTCTATTTAAGGATTCAATACTTGATTCCAAACCATCGATCCCTGTTAAGGATCCTAAAACACATAGAAGATCATTATCAACAACCCAAACAATCACAAAGATCAAATCGATTAGCAAATCACATAAACATCATCAGCAACCCACCAACATAGTGGAATCATCAAGACCGAAATCAATAGCCATTCAAAAACTTCTACAAAAGATTTGGTTGGTCACCTCAAATATATATTCCAAACTTCAACTATATTCTGATGCAGAACAAGCAATAATCGAAGCAGAGAATTGTTATAAATCCTCAAGTGATACACACTGCTCTCTGGCATTACTGACCATGACAACACGTCCTGAACTGTCACTTCAGGAATTCGAGAGCGCGTTGAGTCTGGATGGGTCATCTAAGATAGCCATCATTGGACTCAGTCATTTAATTTTGACAAATGACGAGATTTTCATTGATGCAAAAGATCGTTTAGCAGCTATTGCTAGGGCCAAATTATTGCTGGAGAGTGCAGTTGAGACTTTTGAAGGTGGATATAAGAGTGAGATTTGGTGGTTGCTTTCCAAGATATATGAGAAGAATGGTGATAAGAAAAGATTGAATCTAAGTCTTTGGAGAAGTGTTGAATTGGAAGAAAGTAGACCAGTAAGGGAATTTGAGATTGTATAGATAGTGTAATCTTGTTCATGGATTGAAAGCATTTACATTATTGTATATCATCAGTTGGTAGTTATTACGAATACATAGAATCAATCTTGACAAGTTTTCTTTCAACAGACGCAAATGCTATAAACAACCACCACCACCACCACCACCATCAAATTAAGATTGAACCAAAGCATAAGCCAAAGTCCAAGCCATCAGAAACCCCGTCAGACTTCTTCCCAGATTATCCACAAACACATTCATAAACCAATTCTCAAAATACTGACTTGGTTTCAACTTAGTGCTCAACACCACGAACAACAGATTAGTCAATACGTTTGATACAAGAAAGATTATGAATCCAGCATATGATTCGAACTGAAGGATCCCTGTTGAAATACCGTAAATCAATGAGGTCAAATCCTGGATGTAAAGCAATGATTTCTTGTTGGCCTGTATGCTCAATCCGTATTTGACTGGTTTCTCCATATTTCTCAGTATCAATCCCTTTTCATGAATGATAGGAAGTGGAGGAATTTTGATTATTCCGTGTAGTTTAATAATTAGATTGTCGACTATCGCGAATACTGCCTACAAGCCATTAATTGGTAACGTGACTAGCGATTGTTCCAGCAATTGTTGAGAACAGACGATAGTGATAGGGCCAATGGATAGGCCCATGAAGTAGCAGATGAACAGGACATTGCTGATTGGAGGAATTTTATCCGTTGGCACTGCTTCTACTAGTTCTTCTCGGTGGTGTTGATAGGGTTACCCTACCCGATATGACCTTTCTCATATAGCTAAGATCTATAAGGCTTTCCTCTTTTAAACAATCATAAACAAACAAAGTCCCTCTGAAATGCACCCAAAAGACCTCATAAGGAACATCTCACTGTACAAACAGGCCTCTTCTTATACATTGAACTCGGTGTGGCCCATCCATCGTCGTTCAGCTGTGTTGATTGTGCTCTTCATCGGCCAACTTGGGGAACTTCGAGTCCTCCTAACGAAAAGATCCAGGTCTCTCAGCAACTTCAGTGGCCACGTCTCATTCCCTGGTGGGAAAGTCGATACTGATGACGAATCCCCTTATGATTGTGCTAGAAGGGAGAGTTTCGAAGAGATCGGGTTGCCTTATGATGATGAGCTGGATAGGCAAGGGTTAAAACTGACAGTTTTGAATTCACTTCCCTGTTATTTATCTAGAACTTTCCTCAGTGTTAAGCCTGTTGTTTGCTTGCTACAGAACAAGGATGATCGAGCGGTATGGGAAAAGATCTCTGATCTGAAGCTGCTTTTGAATGCTGGGGAAACCGCAAGTGTTTTCAGTGTTCCATTATTAGATCTAATTGATCAAAACATTGAAAAGGAATACCTGAAGAAATCGATTCATACCTATAAATGGGGAAATTTAAGATGGCCAATAAAGCATTTCTATTATCCATCAAAGAACAAAAATGAAATCTCATGGTTACATGAAATAGACGATTTAAGTTCTGACGATGATTCCTTCGTCGATGACATGACCACCACTTCCAGCGATGGAATCAAGGATCTATGGGGTCTCACAGCCCAGATTCTATATGATCTATCAAATATCAGCGTGGGACAAGCTGACAAGAATTATATAGGGAATGAGAATCTAATTTATGGATTGTTTGAGTTTGGGAACCAGATGAATCAGCACAAGAGAACCCCATGGGAAAGTGGGATGATTGTCAATGATAAAGTCAATTTTGATGATGTTTTGCCAAAGCATATTTTTGATGATATCAAGAGGGAGTTCAAGCTATAGAATCACTGATTCCGTGCTGGATACTGAATCAACCATACTACCGAAGCTGAGACCCAGAATTACCTGGTACATTGATGATCCAGAATTCTAAACAACTGGATATGAGAGAGCTGAGAAGACTGAAATCACACAATGCCCATTGGACGTGTACTACCACACAAAACTTATAAATCCACTAGAAAGCTATATCATGAAGAAGAGTTACCCGCCCTTTGTGCCGCAGTAGCCAAAATAAAAACATCCACAGACCGAATTCGCGAAAAAAAACATTTATCGAATTAATTTATTAGAACAACACGAAAAAAGCATCAAAACTTCCCGATAAAAACCCCAAATTCACACACAAAATCCCATTCCAAATCGGTCGAATTGGTTCAGTTCAAGTCAGTTCAATCTCAGAGCATTATTCACAGTGTTGAGTTCATTGAGCTTGCTTTTTTCTTCACCGCTTTTCAATTGAGTCTGAGTGTTGCAAATTAGGAGTTGTTGACAGTTAACCCGATAAGATTCAGACAGATTTGTTCCAAATTGTGAGTTTGATTGGTGAGATTGTTAGAGGATTGGTTACTGACAAGTGTGAATTCAGCTGATATTTGAAAGAGTTTGAGATGTCCGAAGAACAAGAGGAAGTTGATAGGCCAGATCCTGTGGAAGAAACCATTCAGGAACAGGATCAGGAAACAGCTGAAGAAGTAACTGAACAACAACAAGAAGTAGAAGCTGAGGAATCAGTCGAAGAAACCGCAAGAGTTGCCGAAGAACCTACCCCAGTTGCCCCAGAAGACCCTATAACTCCTGCAGAATTGCCCGAATCACTTCAAGAAGACGTGGCAGAAGTTGAACAATCATCAGATCTCCCAACTCCACTACCGAAAATAACCACACAAACTGAGAACTTAGCACCAACTCCAGAAACCACCAATGGTAGACATTCGCGTGTTGCTTCAATCATTTCCAATGGATCTATCAACTCGACACATATCTCATTTGTCAAGAGTTTCATCACTGCTATCACGGAGCATAAAGATGCTAAAAAATTAGCACCATTGATCAATTCTTCCAAAAAGACATTGGAGAAATTGGAGAGTACAGGATTTGATTCTGCTTCGGTATTTGATACGTTAAGACTAGCCTGTGAATCCAAGATCTCTGATATTATGATTGCAGCATTGGATTGTTTCTCCAAGATTTTTACATTTCAATTGTTTGAACCTATACTTGTATCACCTTCAAACTCAACCACTGCAAGTACTACTACAGCCACTGAAACAGATGAAGGTCAAACCATCACTCCACCTCCAAAGATCAATCTGATTGATGCTGCTATTGAAACAATTGCAAACACTTTTGATGGGGAAGGAACTGATCCTAAGATTGAAGTTCAAGTGGTTAGAGCTTTAGTAGCTGGTGTTTTGAATGAAAATTTACCTGCTCATGGTTCCACTTTATTGAGAGCTGTTAGACAGATTTATAACATTTTCATCTTATCTCTAAGTCCTGCAAATCAAGGAATTGCACAAGCAAGTTTGACTCAAGTTGTGAATGTCGTTTTTGATAAAGTTGAGAAAATTCCAGGAGTCATAGTCACCAATCATTCCAATGGGAGATCAAATTCTTTGATTCAATCACCAATAAGACCTTCCACTCCAGAAGTTGAAGATTCAACACCATTAACTTTGAAAAAATTGAGAAGCTTGAACGATGATGAAGAAAGAGAAGTTGATCAACAAGATAACGTTGGTGATGAGAATGAATTGATTGTCAAGGATGCATTTCTCTTATTCAGAGCAATGTGTAAATTATCAATCAAGAGTTTGGATAATGATTCATTAGATATGAGATCTCATTCCGTTCGTTCCAAATTGATCTCATTACACATAATCCATTCAATTATCAAAGAACATATTGAAGTCTTCACATCAGGTGAAGCCGTCATAAACTCATCCAAGGAAACTATCAGACTAGTTGATGGAATTAGACAATATCTGTGCTTAGCCATCGCTAGAAATGCAGCCTCTGCAATCTCACCAGTTTTTGAAACCACGTTGGAGATATTTTGGTTGATTATTTCAAATTTGAGATCTCAATTCAAGAGAGAAATCCCTGTTTTCTTGAATGAGGTTTATTTCCCTGTTGCAGAATTAAAGACATCAACTTCTCATCAAAAGAGATATTTCCTTGTGATTGTCCAGAGACTGAGTAATGATCCTAGAGCATTGATTGAATTCTACTTGAATTATGATTGTGACTCAAACTGTCCAAACGTTGTGGAAAAACTCACTGACTATTTGACAAAACTAGCATTGACAACCGTTGATATCACACCAAGTCAAAAATTCTCATATAGAGAACATTCAGCAAAATCAATTGCGACTTACAATCTATCACAACTACCATTATTATCAATCTCAAAATTATCAGCTCAATCCAATTTAGAATCACAAAACTTACCATATCCTGTTGAATATGCTTTGAAAGTCACTGCATTGGATTCGATAGTTGGGATCCTAAGATCTTTGAACTCATGGGCTCAGAAGGGAATCATAACCCCTGAAACTAGATCATCCTCTTTGAGTGGTGTAACTAGAAAAGCTTCAAGTTCTTCAAACGTTCCATCTTCACCATTACCTCCATCTTCCACTGCAACTTTTGGCAATGAGGAGACTGATGATCCTCTTGAATTTGAGAATTTGAAACAACGTAAAACTGCATTACAAGAGGCTATTAGACAGTTCAACTACAAACCTAAGCGTGGTATTGAACTTTTGTTGAAGAATGGATTTTTGTCAGATAAAGAACCTAAAACCATAGCTAAATTTCTTTTAGAACAGCAAGGTTTGGACAAAGCCGTCATTGGTGAATATCTGGGTGAAGGTGATGATGAAAACATTGCAATAATGCATGCTTTCGTTGATTTGATGGATTTTGAAAAGTTGGGATTTGTTGATGCTATGAGATTATTTTTGCAAAGTTTCAGATTACCAGGAGAAGCTCAAAAAATTGATAGATACATGTTGAAATTTGCTGAGAGATATGTTGATGGGAATCCTGGAGTTTTCGCAAATGCTGATACTGCTTATGTCTTAGCATATTCCGTTGTGATGTTGAACACTGATCAACACTCGAAGAATGTGAAGAATCGAATGACCGTTGAAGATTTCATCAAGAATAATAGAGGTATTGATGATGGGAAAAGTTTACCTGATCAATATCTAAGAGATATTTTCACTGTCATTCAACAGGATGAAATAAAATTACAGTCGGAACAACACGCTGCTTTGTTATCAGGTGATTTATTACCTGTTCAACATACCTCAAATTTTGCCTTTTTAAGCTCTCGTGATGTCAATAGGGAAGCTTACATCCAAGCATCCAAGGAGATTTCTAACAAGACTGAAAAGTTATTCAAGAATCTAGGTAAAGCTAAAAACAATGATAATGTCTTTTATCAAGCTAATCATATCGAACATGTTGGTTCTATCTTTGCCACTTTATGGATGACTTTCCTAGCTGCTTTGACCACCCCATTCAAATATTCCGATGATGAAGATATCATCAAGATTTGTTTAGAAGGTTTGAAGCTATCAATAACTATTGCATCATTGTTTGAGTTGGATAACGCTAGAACCTCTTTTATTGGTGGAGTGGTAAATCTAGCCAATCTATCAAATGTCAAAGAATTGACCGATAAGAATGTTGATTGTGTCTTACTATTGTTGAAAATCGCAGAGACTCATGGTTCCCAATTGAAAGACTCTTGGAAAGATATCTTAACTATGATCTCTCAAGTTGAAAGATTACAACTGATTGCAAAAGGTATTGAAGCTGATGTTGTTCCAGATATCACCAGTGCTAGAGTTCATCGTTCTTCATTAGATTCTCAACGTACTTCTCAATCAGCATCCAAAAATGGTGGTTATTTCTTTGGTTTTGGGAAGAAGACAAGTTTAACTGAACAAGCACAAACCAATCATCATAATCAACATTTAGACCCAACAATTGGACAAAGATTGATCTCAACAGAAATCAGTGTTGCAATTGATAAAGTCTACACCCAATCTTCAACATTACACGGTTCCGCTATTATTGATTTCATTACTGCTTTAACAGAAGTTGCCAGTGAAGAGATTGAATCATCATTGGAAAGTACCACTCCTAGAACTTTCTCATTACAAAAAGTCATTGATGTCTGTTATTACAATATGAATCGTATCAGATTGGAATGGTCTCCAATATGGACGGTGATTGGTGGGTGTTTCAATACGATTGGTACCAAGCACAACTTATCGATTGTTTTTTTTGCTTTGGATTCGTTACGTCAATTAGCAATGAGATTTTTAGATATTGAAGAATTGGCTGGTTTTAAATTCCAAGAAGAATTTTTGAAACCTTTTGATTATATCTTGAAACATGCTAAAGATGTACAAGTTACTGAGATGGTTTTAAATTGTTTGAATAACCTAATAGTTTTGAAAGGTTCAAAAATTAAATCTGGTTGGAAGTCAATCTTTGCTGCATTGGCTTATACTGCTAATGATGATCAAGAATTCTTGGTATCAAAGACTGAGCAAATCATCAATTCGGTTTACAATGACCATTCAGAACTTATATTTGCCCATGAAGATGCTTTCTATCAAATGGTTAATGTTTTGAAAGAATTGGCAAAGAATTCTAAACACCAGAGAATTAGTTTACACTCATTACAAATCACCAAGAATATCATTGTTAGAATTGCTGAAGTTACATTGGAGGATTCCACTGAAGATTCTGTCTTGAAGAAGAGTAAAAATCTTTTCAAAGATTTCTGGTATCCATCATTATCCACTTTGAATGATGTTATTATGACTGGTGACGATTTGGAAGTGAGATCAAGAGCTTTAAATTATTTGTTTGATATTTTGGTGAAATATGGTAACAGATTTGATGGTGAATTCTGGGATGAAATTTGTGTTGAATTATTATTCCCAATCTTTGGTGTCTTGAGTAAGCATTGGGAAATCAACCAGTTTAACAGTCATGATGATTTATCGGTTTGGTTATCCACCACAATGATCCAAGCATTGAGAAATATGATTGCTTTATTCACTCATTATTTCAATGTTTTGAATAGAATGTTGGATGGATACTTGGGATTGTTAATTTCATGTATTTGTCAAGAGAATGATACGATTGCAAGAATCGGTAGAAATTGTTTACAACAGTTGATTACTCAAAACATGGATAAGTTCACTGAAGAACATTGGGATAAAATTACTGATGCATTTGAGAAATTGTTTGATTTGACCACCGCTAAAGAGTTGTTTGAAGCTGATCCACTAAGAGAAGAACATCAACAATCATCCTCTCCATTGTCACAGGAACAAAAACAGGCAGATGAAGAAGATGGTGCCGATTTTACGAGTAATGGTAGTACTGCCACTATTACTAGCACTTCAGCTGCAAAGAAATTATCAAAAGCCAAATCAAAGAATGGAATTGTTGTCAAGTGTATTTTACAATTACTAATGATTGAATCATTGAGTGAATTGTTTGAAGATGAGCAATTTTATGAATTGATTTCATATAAACATTTGATGAGATTATCAAATCTATTGGAAAAATCATTCCGTTTTGCAAGAAATTTTAATGATGATTATAACCTTAGAGTTAGATTATGGAATTCAAGAGTCATTGAGAAATTACCAAACTTGTTGAAACAAGAATCATCAGCAGCAGCAGTGTACATTAGTGTGACATTTAGACTCTATAGTGATTCCAAAAAAATCACACAAAAGCAAAAAGAAAACATCAGTGCAACTTTGATCCCAATGTGTGTTTCCATAGTGGAGAGATACGTTCAACTTGATGATGCAACACAACAGAGAAACATCACCACATGGAGACCTGTGGTGGTGGAGATCCTACAAGGTTACTGTGAATTAGAAGAGAAGGATTTCCAAAAGAATTGTCCACATGTGTATGATTTGGTGTTGGATATTCTTGATAAGAGTGTCCCATTAGAACTGAGAACAGCCATCAAGGCGTTCTTCAGCCGTGTGGGAGACGTGTATGTTAATGAAGAGAGGGAGTGAAAAAAGTCCCAGTAGAATGAACAGAAACAGTCAATAAATAAAAGAGTTGTTTAACTTGTCTTTATATAGAGAAAGTAGCTGGTACGCGCCACACACCGGTGAAATTTTAGTTAGTGCCCAGATTTACGCGGACCTGCACGAAATTAACTAGCGACAAGCGGACTCAGATTTACCCGCTGTTTTTTTTTCGCGCACAGCGAATTTTTTTTTTTCAGCGTTGAAAGCGTCGTCGAAAAAAAGTGAAAAAAAAAGAGGCAGAAGACTCTTCAAATTTGAGTATTTCAAGCTAATTACTTGTCAATTTCTGTTAAAGATGAGCGTATGTTTACTTTGATTGGATGGCTGGGGTTTGATGCTTGAAAGGAAAGCGTTTTTGCTGTGAAATTGCGGCTTCCTGACGTTGTAAATTGGCGTTTTTTCCTTGATTGGGAGCATCAGCCAATCCCCAGAATCGTCCTTCAGTTCATGATGAAGTTCATAATTTTGTTACTAACACCAAACAGAACCCATTCGACCTTTTAGGTAACGACGTCGAAGACGCCAACGACGTCCAATACGTCCCAAAGGAAATCGTCAAGAAGTCAACTTCTTCCAAAAAGACTGATGCTCCACCACCTTCTGCCAACAAAGACCGTGCTAACAAAGCCCGTCCTCAACCAACTGGTAACGAAGCTGCCATCAAGGACAAATCTGCTGGTAGAGCCGCTAACAAGGCCAAAGGTGTTGAAGAGAAATCCACCACCAGAAAACCAAAATCTTCTGCTGCTCCAAAAGACCGTCACTCTAGAAGTGGTAAGACTGATTCTTCTAAAAAAGTTAAACAAGCTGGTTGGACCGCTGATGGTGAAACTGAATTAGAAGCTGAAGTTGAAGGTGCTGAAGATGCTGAAGAAGAATTGAAAGCCGATGAAGAACCAAAAACCGTCAAGAAATCTTTAGAAGATTACTTGAAAGAAAAAGAAGCCACTGCTTTCACCACCACCAGAACTTCAAGAACCGTTGAAGCCATTGATGATGCTGATATCATTGTTAAAGAACAAGAATCATTCATTGCCCCAACCAAAACCAAAAACTTGAAATCTAAAGCTTTGAAGACCAAAAACATCTTAGAATTTGATGCCACTTTCTCTGATGAATTACCAAGAGAAAGATCAACCCCATCTTCAAGAGGTTCAACCAGAGGTCGTGGTGGTTCTTCCACCAGAGGTCGTGGTTCTGCCAACAACTCCACCAGAGGTCCAAGAGCTCCAAAACAACCAAGAGGTCCAAAAATTGATGATGAAAACTTCCCATCTTTAGCTTAAGCTAAGATTTCCAATTAACCTGTCTCTTAATTCTAACACTTCTTTCACCTTTTGTTCTCTGAATGTTAATATGGTTATCGTCAATTGAAATCTCCCATTATGATATTGTATTATGGGGTTATTTGATTGGGTTTTGTCCGCCCTTTTGCTAAGTTTGAAGTCAAATCCTGAGGTTTTTCACTTTGAATTATTACTTGTACAAGGAAAATAGAGAATGAATGTCACACATATCTAAGCATACTTATTATTTTTGTACAAGATTATGGTAACTAATGATCGATGTAGCTGCCAAAAAGGTTTTCTAACGCTTCAAGACCAATTTTCTAATCTCTTCAGGCAAATGTGATAAATCCTCTTCTTCATCATCATCGACATCAAATGCATTTGGTTTTTTATTCTTTGCTAATTTCTCTTCATATTTCAATCTTCTCTTTTCTTCTTCCAATTGATATTTCTTTTCTTCTTCTTCTGGATCCCAATCAATCCAAACTCCTAATCTTGAATCTTGTGCTTGTTCTTCAGCATCATAAAAATCATCTTCAAATTTGGTTCTTCTAGCTGAACCTTGATGAACTTGAGCATAACCTTTAGATAACAACTCCAATTGATATGGTTTATTGGACCCTTGTAAGAATAAGTTCCCAATGAATCCACCAACTTTATCAACATCAAACAATTCAACAGTGATATCTCTTTGTAAGATTCTTTTATTGTTATAATCCAAAACTTGTTGACTCAATGGACTTTCTTTATTCAATGATAACAATCCAGCAAACACCAAAACCAATCTAGTATTCTCTCTTGGTAAAACAACTCTAATACGATTTGGACTAATAACAAATTCAACAATCCCTTGAATTTTTAATTTATTTTGTAAAGTTCTTAAATGAATCTTAGCTCTACCTGGATCTTGAGAAGCTTCAATGAATTTCTCAGGTTCTGGAATTTTTGATGAATGAATACCTTTTTTCTCTTTAATAGCAATTGATTCAGCTTCAATCAATGAATCCCAATCATTTGAACGATCCAAATCATCATGACGATGTCTAATGACAGTGGCATAACCATTCAAAACAACAGTCTCTGCCAAGTTCTTCCCATTAGGTAGAGTGATGGTGACTAATGGTGTCTCATTTCTAAAAGCATCAGTTAAAATACTAACATTCTTCCCAACGTATTTACGAACAAATTCTTTAGCTTGTGGTAAGAATGCACCATTTGGATCGGTTGATCTTGGGGATCTAATCGAGGTCAAATGCACCAATTGTTGGGTATTGTTGGAAAGATCAATGGCAAATGTATCAGGTGAAACGACTCTAGCAATTGTCCCTTGAATAGTTGAACCAATTTTAAAAGTTGAAGAATTCCCATTTTGTGAAGGGATTGATGGTTTCACCAATGATTTCCATAAACCTTTCCCACCAGTTTTCGCAGTCTTCTCAGCGTTTCTCAACAAAGACATACCTTCACTACCAATGAATGAAGATTGCCAATCTGCAACTTGAGCTAACCCAGCAAGCAAGATCTTTTCACTGATATTCCCAGCAGGATGGAAGATCTTCACCACAGGCACATCAGTAGAACTTGTCCCGACAAACTGTACAAAGACCTTTTGTTTGCTCAATCTTGTCTCCACGTATTTCTTAGCCTCATCACCCAATGGTTCTCCAGCAGCACCTGTCTTGACATCACTAGATCTTGGAGTTTTGATCCCAGCTATTAAAGTGACCAATTCAACGTCTTCTCCATCGTCAAAATAGATGTGGGAAACGACCCTGTCACCGGAAATGACCTTATCAATGATAGCTTTATACTTGAAATCCTTGCGGAAACGTCCTTTGATCAAACTCATTGCTCAATTCTTGCTTCTTTATAAAGAATTACGTCCAGAAAGTGGAAAGTTTTGTGTTTGTTGTTCTTTTTGATCGGATTCGCGAATAATAACCAACATCATCACTCTTTTTTATATAATGATTGATTGATTATTGTTATCAGATGCACTCCATGGGCTTCGGCATCACGCTGGTTGGATTCTACACTCTTTGAGCTTCAAGATGAATCAAATAACGGTGCGTTTACTATACAAAATCAGGTGGGAAAATCAATCATCATACGGCGAGAGGGTCATATAGATCAAGTGGAAACACTTTCCAATAAACGATTGATCCCTTGATATGATTCAGTTGCAAAATACTTGACATCAGCATCAGAATCGTTCTTCAATGTCTCAACAGCTGGGATAATGTGTTCTTTGATATATCTGATAGATTCTTGTAATTCTTCAGGAGATAATGGTTTCGTTTTGAAATTGGAGGTGACGTTTAGTATGGTTGTTGTTGATGTTGTCGTTGTCGTTGTAGGTACCTCTTTTGGTTCTTCATCAGTCTTGTTTAATAATGCTTTTGCTGTTACTAGATATGATTTAGCAACGTTGAATCTGATGTTTGGAACATGATCATTGACTAATCCATCAATGAATGGTAATATTCTATGAATTGTTATATCTCTATCAACAACAGGAATCAATCTTGTCAATGTAAACAACAATGTAATACGATAGACAAAATTATTCAACAATGAACTATCACTTTTAATAATTCTTGAAATGATCTCTTCATCAGCCCATTTTGATCCAAAAATTTTGGCTAATTCTTCCAAATTATTCACAGCAGCTTCTCTAATAGAATAAACACTATCCCATAGCCAAGACAAGACTAATTCACCCAATTCTTCATCAAAGAAAGCAACACCCAATGGTTCAGCTAATAGTGGTATATATTTGATGATTGCTAATCTAACTCTCCATTGTTTATCTTTAGCTAGTTCAGATATGGCTGGTAATAAAGATTGACTTAATGATTCAATTCCAATGACATCATTGACAAGTTTTAATTTGGATATAATGTTTAATTTAACTTCTGGGTATTCATCTTTCAACATGGTTAAAAAAATTGGTAATAAATTCTTCGTAACAATTTCTTTATCAAATAATGGAGTTAATCCAGTAATTTCACTAGCCAATGAACTTCTAACAATTTCAGAAGGATCATTACTCAACTCTTCAACATGTGGTAAAATTTTATTCAATAAAACGTCTTTACTAACCAATTTCCCAAATCCTGGTAATTGTTTAGCAATTGCTTTTCTTACTTCACCTTCATTATCTTTTAATAAATTTAAAAAAGGTTCAACCAATTGATCAATTTGAGATTCATCATCAGCAAAATTTATAGCCAATTGTTCAAATCTATCAGCAGCCATATAACGAACTCTCCAACTTTCATCTTGAATTAAACTTAATGAACTTTCTAATAATGCTTTATTATGTGATGAATCATTCTTTGATTTAAAAAATTTTAAAATTGATATAAGAACATCAACTGATAAAAATTTAACAGAATCTTGTTTATCATTAGTTAAATTTTGAAACATTGATGAGATTAAATCCCAATCTTGTTCATTTGAACTGTTTGGATTAGCAGTGAAGAGATCAATGATTTTTGGTAAATGAGTACCAGCAGCTCTTTTAACCATTGGTCCATCATCATTAACCAATTTTGAATAAATTGTCAATAAATTATGACGTTCTTGAGCATCAACTTGAACAATAATACTTTGAAATAAACCAGCAGATGAAACTTTTGAAGAAAACCATTCGGTATTTGCCAATTCTTCAATCAATGGATAAAAAGTTTCTTTTATTTGTTTTGAATCCAATTGAGATGCAATGTTATTCAATGATTCAACAGCTTTATCTCTAACAATTGGTTCTTCAGTAGCAGCCAAAACTTTCAAGACAGGAACAAGGATATCAGCATGTTCACGTCCACCAACCAATGGAACGAAATGACCCAATTGTTCAGCTAAAACAGCAAAAACCTCGTCTTCATCATCCTGTGCAACTTCTTGAAGAAAAGGGATCAGTTCCTCTCTTGTTCTTTCAGGACCCAAAGCCAAAGCAATGGTGTCCAACTTCTGCATTGCTTCAACACGGTTAGTGACGTCGTCATGCTTGAGCTCATCCATCAGCAGAGCCAATGGATAGATGTCGTCGTTGATAGATTCAGCCATTATTGATAAGCACTAAATTACTTGGGCAGTGGAGCAGCAGTGCGGTGAGAAAATGGCAGAAAACAGGCAGTCAGAACCGAGGGAAAAAGGCAGATGGGTCAATTGACAAGGTGGGGTGATGATAGTATGAGTATTAAGTAGTTTATGGCAGTTTTGAATGCACCAAACAGCTTTTTTAAAGAGGCAAATTCCTTTAAAGAGTTGTTGTTTTTGTTGTTTTTTTGTTCGTTTTTCGATAATTTCAACATTTTCTGAAATCACTCTCCCACCCGCGAATGCGTTGTTTATTGTCTGTTAAATATGCAGAATCGGGTAATTACGTTATAGGGTAATATTCGCGTATAGTAAGTATTTTTAATTAAATTTGCTACAACAATTCATAAATCTCAAGAATTAATTAAATATCGATCTTTCAACTCCCCAAACCTTTTTCAGTTACTGTATGGCTTATAAAACTTTTATCAAGAAGTTCAAACCTAAGAAATTGCTTGTTGGAAGTTGAATATTGTAATTGGCTTTCATCTTATTCATTTCATCACTCCAAAAATTGTCTTGCATCATGTTATTGACTTGCTAATTTTGTTAGACCGCTGTTCTGCATTTGGGGTGAAGACCAGTCTCAAATCTTTGACCCAGCGCAATTTGATGTTGTTTGACTGCACCCAAATGGATATTGAGGCCGACAGATAGTAAGAGAATTACTGAGAGCTGGGCCTCATATCAAGAGTGTTAGATCTGCACATTCTTTTGAGCAATTGATCATTCATAATTCTGTGACTGTGTGACCGATTGACTAGCTTCTTTATACGGTGGGTCATGGAATCACAGTTACCAAATACACAATCAAACAACCAATACAATCAATGTAGAAGGAGCTTGTGCCTAATTACTAAGGAGTTCTTATAAGGATTTCGCGATACTATGTAAAATAATTTAAAAAAGCCTTATAATAAAGTCTTGTTACTACACACAGTACACACAAGGTTTCTCACTGTTCAATGGCTGAAGCAGATGCCCAAGTCTTTGTGTAAACCTCCGTTCAGACTTGTTGGACGTAAGCACCCGGTTATATTCATCTTCCAGGTAGATTAGTTTTTCAGTTACAAACGAGTTCTGTCTTTGGTTTGAACCAGTTAATATTTAAAAGGCTGCCTGAAGTTTAGAATTATCATAAGATTGATCACTAGATCGTACGCAGCTTGAACCTTGATGCGACAGGCAAGGCCAAGGAAGTCATCAGTTATTGATGCTTAATCATTACTATTGCACTTCAGTCATTGTTTAGTGGATAGAAGTTGTCTCGCTACTTTACTGGAACATGGCAATAAACACAATTTCAACACTAATTTAGTCACAATTGATTGTAGTATTTAAACATAGCTGTACTCTACTGAGGACATGATCTTCTTATTACTCAAAGTCTGAAGAATCTACAAGCTGATGGAGTCGCAAAGATCAATGTAGAAAAACTTGAAAAAATTTTCTTCCCTTTCATGGGTTCGTGATCCTGCTAATTGGCCAGGATCGTTGTAAAAGTACTGGTCTTATTGAGCATATTGAAGCCGAATATAGAGGTGTGATTCTATGCATTCTGATGAAATTTGGGTAATTTTGTGGTCCATGTTTGATCAATATATGTGTTTGGTGTGTTTTAGGGTGCTCGATTCATGTCACGACTACTTGATTATGATATCGAACACCCATAACGAGAACCTTTTCCCAGCTAAAGCTTCAAAGCTTCAAGGTTTACAAGCACAAACGTCCAGAACACTACTACTCCTCCTCCTGGTTGATATCAGTAATTTGATTGATTAGCATTCGATCTTTACATCAACAAAGGATGAATAAACAAGTTATTCCAATTCAATTAGACTATTGTTTGTAGACGTGTAGCTCAACTGCAACTCATCCATCATAGATCTTCATACCAGCACTTTGGTGAGGAAGAGAACTGTGAAAAATCGATTTGGTATAGGATACACTGAAGAAAGAAACGATGCTAATGATTCAGAACATCGCGTTGTTTGAGCATTCATTAGTCACTGTTGATACCTTTAGAGAGAACAAAAACTCAGTGATAACAAAAGCTGCTTCTCAGAGTAAGTACGATCAATATCAAATATAGTCATGGAGAATATCTATCAATCCTTTGACCAACAGCCTGGTCACACTTGACCAAACATCAATTAATAATAAACCACTGAATGATTTAATAAGATCCAAATCTGTTACCCTGACGAATCTCTTCTCAGTATTTAACTTGATCAAAAATTTTACTTATTTTGTTATTTCAACTACGAAAACCCATAGAGCTCATCTTCTTCGTAAGTTTGTTACCTCGTTGAAATAAGTTATTATCGATTTTCTGCCCGTCCACTGGCACTGGCTGAGTGCTAAAGCTTTCTGAGCACGATGATTGGCATTTGTGTTTAGCAGGGCCTCATATCAACATCTGCTTTCATTGAGCAATTGATCATTTAAGAAATGACTGTGTGACTGATTGACTAGCTTCTTTATACGGTGGGTCATGGAATCACAGTCACCAAATACACAATCAAACAACCAATACAATCAATGTAGAAGGAGCTAATTCTTATATTACTGAGGAATTCTTATTATAATAAGGAGAGATTTCGCGATATTATTGTTATAAGCTGCTGTAGTAGATAAAATTGTAAAATTATAAGAAAGCCTTCTTCTCTCTACAAACAACTATAGACCTGTCGATTCAATAATTCTGAGCTCTTCTAGTTCATTGATATGGAGTGACTGTTCTGTATGGGGTTGAATATCATACCTGGCATGAGCCATGGCCATTTAACGCTACAGGAAATATCTCATACTATCCACTACATAATATCGATCTGCTGTCAAACATCTTTCAGACGTGGCTGCAGTGTCTTGAACTGATTCTCTGACATTCACGGTATAACCACATGGAAACTTGACCCAGCAACGTTTAGTATGTGAGAGAAGTCAGAGTTAAACTTATCAATATTGCATTTCAGTTTAGTCGATAGAAGTTGATTATAACCACTTCTCACTACTTACTGGAACATGGCAATAAACACAATTTCAACACTAATTTGGCCACAATTGATTGTAGTATTTAAACATAGCTGTACGAAGAACATGAATATCTAATTCTTACTAGTCAATGAAGCATCTCCAACCACAGACGTTTCGCAAAGGCCATTGTGTTGAACAAAAAATGAAAAATTGAAAAACTTTTCTCCCTAAAACAACTGTGAAGTACTTGAACTCAATGTGATGTTGTTTTTGAAAGTTTTCTCAATCTTCATTTTTCCAACTCAGAGTTAAAGACGTTCCTAAAGTATAGTCTTGGATCTCCTATACCTTAATCAATTCTAAGGCTTAAAGTTCAACAATTGATCGTCTTAGAAATGTTATTGGACTCTGTGTTGTGAGAGGAAGTGACCTTGATATGTGAAATGGTAATGATATTATTAAGTGTGTTTGATGATTATGTCATGAATAGCTGATTGAATTACGAGAACCAGCTTGTCTCATTATCCAGATAACACTCTTCTAATTCTTCTTCCTGTTGATATATCAGTAATTGATTGATTAGCATTCGATCATTACTTCAACAAAGGATGAATAAACAATTACTCCAATAAAATTCTACTTTGTAGACTCTCTTAGCATCTCATACACCATCCATACATCCTCTACATATAAATACAACAACACCCAAAGCAAACAGCTCTAAAACTCTCTAAAACACACTTTAATTCGTCCAAAAGCCGGGTGACGAATCTCTTATCTATACTGATTACATAATATATTATATAAACAGATCAACCAACAAAAAGAAACAGCCCCATCTATATCATTTTATTTAATACTTCATTTAATACTTCAAAAGTCTCAGAGATAAGTTCATGGCCAAGGTAAAAAAGGCAAAAATACACAGTCGATCAAGAAGTGGGTGTTTGGAATGTCGCAAAAAAAGACTGAGATGTGATGAAGTCAGACCGAATTGTACGCGATGTCAAACAAAGAGTATTATTTGTAAATATGAATTCAATCTTAAATTTAAAGAGGATTTTGAAGCTAAAGGTGCAGTTTTTGGAAGAGAAGGTACGTGGGGTAACACTCAAAACAATACTAATGATCTAAGTCTTTTGGCAAAATCACAATTCTATCAAAAAATTGTTAATAAATCGTATCATTTCATCAATCATTCATTTAGAGATATGATTAAAATTGGTACAAATTTGAAAACTTCAATCATTCCTATTGAGATTCGTGATTATACTGGTTATTCTGTGAATTATGCACTATCTTGTTATATCGAACATATCTCACCTATTTTCAATCCAATAAAGATTAAATCATTATCTCAAAAAAACCACATTTCATTAGCTGATGGTTTAAATTTTGTCAATTTGGTTCAATATTCACAATCACATCCACATATTTTTAATCTTTTATTATCAATAGGATCAAGGTTTTTGGCAAGAAATGATAGTTCTGGAGTTTGGGCAACTCATGCTTGTGATTTTAGAAGAGCAGCATTGAGTGAACTTAAACTTGAATTGGATAAATTACAAATGTTATCATTGGATAATGAAGAAGTTGTTTTTGATTTATTATTATCTACTTTATTGTTATGTTTATTTGATATAGCTGATGATTGTCATGATGAATGGTCAAAACATTTAGAAATGGCTAAATGGTTAACAACAAGGTTTAATTTGAAACCTTCAAATGAAGTTGAAGAGAAAACCTTGATGTTTATAACAGATTTTTTTTCATATCAAGAAGCAATGGGGAGAACAGCTTGTAAAAAAACAAGTATATTTGAATCAGAAGTTTGGACTGAACAAGATGATGATAACGTTTTAATAACTTGGATGGGATGCAATAGAAAATTGGTGAATATAATATCAGACATCACTGATCTTTCATATGAACGTGCATCACCAGGACATTTGATTGACAATGGTAGTTATTTACAATTAACTTCAACCATTGAAACTGGTATCAATTCTTTAAAACAATTGGATTGGGGATCATGGGATTATACAGAAGAATGTTGTTTTTTATTAGGATGTGAAGTTAAAAGATTATCAACACTTCTTTATATGAGATGTTCATTGTTGAATAAAACCCCAAAAGATAATCAAAATCTTGTTTGGGATATCAATCGATATTTAAAATTCATCATTATTGAAAATCATTACTGTTGGTCTTTTTTATTATGGCCAATATTTATAATGTCATCAAATATTGATCCATTAGATTCACAATGTGAAAATTTAAGAGCATCAACTTTAGAATTTTTGAATGTTCTTGAAACTACAACTTTAGGGAATGTAAATAAAGCTAGAGAAATCATCCTAAGTGTTTGGAAAAAAAGAGATTTATTTGATTCAAAAGATGCAAAATTAAGTAAATCAAATGGTCAAGATGTTTTAGGATCAGTTAATGATTGGGAATATTTCGTTGCAGATAAAAAATTAAACATATCATTAGCATAATAGATACACACATTCAACTCCAAGAATCAGGACCAAAATATCCTTTATCAGGCATTGCCAAATATGGAGTACTTTGACCATCAGCAGTATTGTTATAAACCTCATTCCCCCACCAATTGACAGAATAACCAGGATAAAAAATTGCAAAAAAAATAATGATACCAGCCAATGCAACACCAACATCAAGAGCACAACTTAGCACAAACAAATATTTTGACCACCAAGCTGCAAATCTCTTTCTGATGAAATAGTTGAAAACAACAGCAACGAAAATAGCAGAAGTATAATTGATACCAGTTGCTGGAGGGAAATTACCTAACCCACCAAAGACAACAACCCAATTCAAACTTTTAAATATAACATTTTTTGGAAATTTTTTATGTAAAACCCATGTAATAAATGTTAAAACTGGACCAATCCAAAACAAATGTAAGAATTTTGAATATAATCCACCAACACCAAACATTCTTTTTGGACCAACTGCACCCCAAACAATTGAAGCTGCAAAATTTGTACGACCTTGAGGACATGAAAACCCATCAGCTTGATCAGATGTACAAATACCATCAACGTTATTCAACATGAATATTAAAATCCCAACTTGAACAAATGCTCCAATAATACATGAAATCAATTGTGCCCAAAATATAGTTTTTTTAGGAATCTTCATATAATAACCAATTTTCATATCTGATGAAAATGCCAAAGCTTGTGAAACACCAGTATAAGCATAAAATTTAAAAATCAATGCAACAATTGGTAATCCTGGTAATGCATATCCAGAGATTAATTGTCCCAATGTAGTCATATTATTTGTATTGATGTTTGTATTACCATAAACCAAACCAATTGGTAAAACAAACACAACAACCATCAAAAATGCAACAACAATACCCCAAATAGGCCATTGACTATCATAAACTTCCATAGTAACACAAGTTACAACAAAGACAATAACAGTCAAGAGGATATACCACCATTTAGGAACACTTGGATATCTTTCCATTAATCTAACATGAATATCTTTTTTACCTCTCCCTTTAAAAGATGACCAAATTTCTTTACCATGGTATAAAACTGCATATAATGGACCAGCCGTTAATACTGCATATGATGTTCCATATGCAATTGCATATGTCACTGCTAAAAATGGAGGAGAATATTCTTTATAAGCTTCAAGGACCATTCTACCTGTATTGTCAATGATACGGGATCCATTATAATTGGCACCTGTGTTGTCAAACACATTGGCAGATGATATTGGTAGATATTCAGTCCATGCATAATTGGTATAGTAACTAGGATAGATTGTTAGTATTGTAATGGAAAGCACACAATAGATTAACTTACAGTGCTGGTGTGAGGATCCAAATAAAGATAACAACACCCACCAAAGTGTTTAATTGAGCAGATAATGGTGTGATTAATGGAGAACCATTATAAGCAATTTGAGCCCAATCAAAAGTTAATGGGAAAACACCTAAACCTTGAATTTGACCAAAAACTTGATTTAAAACAATATTGTTTGGTCTAATCCAACAAATGAATGTGAAATAAGATAGAGCAGTGAATAAGAAACCTGGAAGCCAATAATAACAGAATGAACAAATAAAGACAATAAGGAAGAATTTCATTCTTGTAATTTTCCAACCATCAGCAATATGATTCTCATTTGAATGCATGGATTTAAACAAGGCAACATTTGCTAAAGTAGCAGGCCAATATAACTTTGATGGTTTGACCAGATAATCTTCACATAATCCAGCAACACCAAGTCCAAAAAGCTGACAGGTTCTATAAGAGTATGTTAGTAAAGAACTGATTGGAAAGAAGCTGTGAGATGAAACGTACAACACCATAAGGATCTCATAACCTGCTGAAGCAGGGACCCCATAGAAGGCAACCTGTGCTTGAAGAACATCAGTGGCCCAGGCACTGGTGAATGAGATGTTGGCCATGATAGTGATTGCTATTTTATGTTAGTGAATATTCAATCATAATAAAACAAGGTCTACTTACTAGCATGTTCTTTGACATTAAACTTGTGGTCTGGGTTGATTGGGATTCTGAAACGACCAACGTTGAGATACCAAATAGGCAGAGCTTTAGCTAAAGCAACACCTATTGGATAAACAACCAACTGCGCAACCAAAGCAGATATAGTAACCCCAGGATAACGCATCGAGAAGAACTGATTAACACCAGCACCAATGATTGTGCAAATGACACCCAGAAACCACATTCTCCCAGTGTTTACAGGCAGTTCATGATCATCTGTGTTGGCAACAACCGCTCTGACTTCTGGAATTGGCGAATCATCAGCATCTTCGTCCAAGATCTCATCCGCCCCATATTTAAGCCCATTAGACTGTCTCTCTTCATCAGTAATACTATCAATGTAGATCTCGTGGATCTCACCTTTTGTGTCGTTGTCTGACACCGTTTTTGAATGCCCAACAAGCTCGATGGATTCGCCTTTGTGGAAGGACATTGGCTCTGCTTTATTTAAACCATCAACATTTGATATATTGACAGATCCATCTCGCTTTATACTTTATATCCAAAGTCATTGTTGTGTCATGGAAGGACCTTCCACCTTTTAAAAACAGCTGTGCGGAAACTCGAGGCTGGAATTTACTGCAGGAAAAGCACTAATAGGCAAGGCTGATTGATGGTGCGCTCTGATTGGCTGGAGCCCTTATTTTGGTGCATAATCAGATATTCTACTCTTTTTATCTTTTGTCTCTTGCTGATGATGTGGAGTGTATTGGACGTTATCCATGAGACTTTAATGAGCATTCACTTCGCCGGTTAGAAGCCTGATTACTCGCTTATTTTGACCATCGCTATTTGGTTAAGGCCGACTTAGATGGTGATCACGTGAGAGCGTTACCCGTCTGACAACGCTTTTCTTTTTTCTTTCAATAAACATTATATAGCAGTTATTACTTATCACCTCGCCTTTGCTCTGCCAAAATCAACCAAGATTAGCTGGCTACTCTTCTCTTTTGAATATTGTTGAACAGTAATTTATTGGAGCAGCTATAAGGATCATCGTTTGATAGTGTGAATGAACACACGCCCCTTTCTCTAAGTTCTGTCTCCAGCTTGTTTTTGATTAAACTTCGTGAGTGAGACCAACTTTGTTCGTCAGCTCCTTATGACATGAAGTGGTAATTGTCACTTCTGTCTGTAGGACTGCCTCTCACATTCTTGCTTCATTGCAGATTGATCTAGTTGGCACGTTCCCCTGAGACTCTCAATGATCTATACTACTAGTCAACATAATGAAGCTAAGAATGAAGTATACACAATTATCACACTCTACAAACCAAACCTAATATTGAAGGACTTGTAGCCAATCAGTAGGTGTCTCTGGCAGAAATACCACCACTATTACGACGTCCTCTTGAGAGTTGAGACTCTTGTAGTTGTATCAGATATTACCCTACTGATGAATATTCACAGGAAGTTTTCGCGATATGGCCTCTAACATATTTCATACTTCCACCTCTTGTGTTTTTATGAGTTGATTCAAAAAAGGAATTATAGGTATGATGAAATGAAACTAAAGATATCTCCATGTTAGCATGCCTTTTGACTCGTTTGCAGACTTCATTCAAAGGCAAGGTGTATCTCTTTGATTGTCGGCTCATAGATAAAGTTGCGGGATGCCCCTGAATCAAGTTCTACTGAGATCACTGAGCGCATGATAAATATTTCTTCTTTGTTAATATTTATCCTTGTCTTGTTGATTGCACTTGGCTATTGATTTGCACTGCAAAGGCTCGTCACAAGTATGGAGGCAGATGGTGTATTCCTTTCACTTTGTATGGGTTTAGTGCTTCTCCTCCGCTTCAACAGTACTAGCTACACAATTAAAACTCCATTCTGACCTGGTTATATCAATGGCCAAGACTCCGTTGTTAATCGTCAGAACATGGAACAGTCATTAGACACAATTTCAAGAAATATCTGAAGTCATTGTAGTAATTATAGCTAATACCCAACTCAGTAGGGTGATGTCTATTAATTCGTGTTGGCCCTACCGACTATATCCGCTATTTCTGCGCAACATTAACAGCTTTCTTTACGTTGCGAACGTTCTCTAAGTGTTCATAAATTCAGTTCCCTGGTTTGATTTTATACCTTTGATTCTTGTGTTGAATTGTCTGATAATCTTCTATGAAGCTTATAGGTGTGGCAGTTTTGTCCATGATTGCTTTTAGCTGTAACGAGAACACTCATCGGTTAATGCTATGGCCTCTAGATCGTCGGAATTATGTGGCATCAAACCATATAGTTCAAAGTTTTCCTGTTGTTTTCAGATATTCAGAGTCTACACAATGACGCGGAATAGTATAAGATATATACCTGCATCAGGAGGCTACGATCTTGTCTATGGCATTATATGTCCGATCTGAATTAGACCTACTGGTTTGGTATCATGATCTTGATTATACCTCTATCTGTTGATGAGGGCAGGAGGATCTATACTTTCAACCCAAAGTAGGAATAACTAATATACAATTTTCACCCTAGCTGCTGATTGGTGTGTATTGTAGTGCATATTGATGTTAAAATTGAATCGTGTAACATCTAATTGTTCCCATTGCACAGTAATATTCTGAGCTATTAATGGCCATGGAGTATGGACAGAACCAGCTGGTGGAAGATTTACCCTTCCTTTGAACTCCTTCAGAAAAAAACGTATCAAAAGTCTTCCTTTCCATCTTTATAATAATTTTATCAGGCGGTTTTTCTTGCTCCACATGTTGTCACTATAGTATGGTACTAACGACTGTCATTAATAAGCTTTCACTTTTCTGAATCTCTGCCATTCTGTGTATTGATCTGTCCTCAAGCATGATGCGAATTTTACTAGCGCACGTCTGAACTTCAAATACCATGCTTAATCAACTCAGTCCCTTCTTGCTCTAGCGAATTGGGAGTGTCGCCTACACCCATTCCCACTGCGAGAAGGCACTGCAAATCCTCTATTTCAATTTCAACCAGAACAATCAATCATATTAGTATTTAATCTGTAGTGACAATAGCGAGTGTTACCCTACCCCTATGCCAATATCTCGTTATTATAAATCAACACGGAATTCCATCTTGCTCCCAACTTCCTCCAACAACCAAGCAATATGGCGCTCCCTATCTCGTGCAAAGAATGCCGTCGTCGCAAGATCAAGTGCGACAAGGTCCAACCGTGCAGCCACTGCACCAAAAAGAACATCAAATGCTCTTTCCCTTCAAAGTTCAGATCGTTGGATATCAACCAAGTCACTGAGACCCTCGATAATGATAAGAACATGACGCTCAAACTGATGAGATATGAAGCCAAGATCAAAGAACTGGAGACAAAGTTGGCCATCAGTGAGGATCTGGTATCAATATTCGATACGAGCCCGACGACCAACTCATGTGATGATGATAGTATATACGTTGGTGCTAATTCAATCTCAAAACTGGAAGTTGCAATCATGTCAGAGGTTATAAAAAACGAGAATCAAGAATTGGCTAATTCAAAACTAAAGACTGGTTTAACATCACAGAAGAAGTCACTACCGGTACTTATCCCAGATGATCCGATTTTCAACCATAAGTTGATTACTGAATTAGTTGAGGAGTTCTTCACACCTTTCCAATTCAGTTATTTTAAAGATTTGTTGTCCAAAGAAGAAATTATCACGTTTATCAAAGATTATGAATCCATCACAGATTGGGAACATGATGACCAATTGATGTTGTTGATCGTGATATTAATAGATGTCCTGAAGAAATACACCCGAAATAACATTTTTGTTGGACAAAATCCAATTTCCAAACAACGTTCAAATTTCATTCGAATCCTCAACGGTTTATCAAACTATTATTTTAAAATAGTCAAGTTCCAACCTCGTGAATCTATCAACTTGATCAAATCCCAACTAATCCTGTTAAACTATTATTACTATGCATACGATGGAGCAAAAGCTTGGAAAATGTTATGCCATATCATTTCAAACTCATACTCACAGGGTCTTCATATAACACAAGGACCATTATGGTTGAAAATCAATGAGGTGGAAGCTGTTTTATGCAGTGGTTCTTCAAGACCGAATCTGTTGTCTAATGAATTGATGAGATTTGATGATGATTTATCAAAAAATGAATTTGGGGTAGTGGAATTCATTACATTGTTGAGATTAAAGAATAAAATTCATGTTGAGGCATACGTCAAGAGGAAAGAAATTAATTATAAAGATATTATGGAGTTGAGTTTAAAGTTTGATTCGCTTGTTGCTAAGTTGGAACTAAGGAGACAACAACTGAGTGAAATTCTACTGGTAGATCATGAGAATCCAGAGATAAAACCTGAATTAGAAAAAATTCAATACCATTTAATAATGACTTTATCCATACATTTGAACATACACCATGAATTTTTTGAAACTAGACAAGAATCAGATTCAAAAACGATGGAATTATTAGAAAGATTCACAAATGTTGTGTCGGATATAACAGGGTTAAAAGACATTAGAAACAAATCATCAATTCTAGAATGTCTCATGTATCAAATTTTTCTAATTTTTTTGAAATACTTGAATTTCAAAAGCATACAAACATTATTCCTTCCAACCACCATCCTTCAAAATGGTAATTACATGGAAAACAGTGAAAGAGAATTGATCAAATCAAAATTGATATCCCTTCAGGATCAAATTAAAACTCTGTTCAAGAAAAATCCAGATTATTCAAACAGAAGAATTCTAAGAGTCGTTGAAATCATAGTCTCATTGAACATCAATGAACTTTCAACAAACAACATCATCAATGAGACCGCCACAACTGCACCATCCACCACGTCCACGTCCACCACGTCCACCACACAGACACCAACAGAACTGAATAAACCATCCCCATCAACCAACTCAACAACATCAACCATTGATTCTGAATTACCACTCGATTTAACCGTTGACATTTCAAATTTCTACACAAATGAAGAAATGAGAGAATTCCTACATCATGGTTCAACTTTCATGAATGGGTTGAAAGATATAACTGGATTATTACAACCTTCAGAACTTCAATATCTGAGTTCGACAGTTGATGACCTTGATGGAATGGGAAACTTTTAACACACTCAACAAGAGTTTACGGCTTCATAGTACTATATTCATAACTAAATATAGATCACCCTTCCAGTGGTCCAATCAACTTCTAACGTATACCATTCGAGAGCTGAAACCTTGGAGAATCACTGAGTACTCATATTGTACTCTCCTTTTTTATGTCCTTGAAGTTATTAACGTCTGAAAATACGCGTTTGAGGTAAAGCGTTATTTTGGTGTTATATCATGTGATCTGTCATGTGACATTTTTCTGGTAAAGGACACATTCTCCCAAGCCAAAAGGCAAATCAATAAAAGTAAACATAACTCATCAACCGATAAGAATAAGTAGGATCTAATTATATGGAAAGATGCGCATAATCTCCCACTATCCTAGGAACGTTATACCTGAATGAATTGACTATGATTCATAGAGTTATCTCCATTTTTATCAATACACTATACTCTACAAGCGCCTCGAAAAATTGGACACAGATGGGCTCCAAATCGGTTTTTCATTAAATTTCCTTTAAACGTCGATAACTCAACGAATAAAGGAAATGGGGACCTGCGGCTAATGTCAGTATGATCTAGGTGGTGACCAGCTTCTTCTGATGAGGTTAACTGGATGTTCGATTTTTGGTGGCTACCAAATATCAAACAAACTGGAAAAATCTGGGGTCTGAATCCACATCGTAAGTGGACCCTGCCTGAATGAATCACACTGGTGTTTTGGACCACGTTCATTGCAAAAGGTCTGAACGATGAGAGCTCTTGAGAGAAGATTGGGGAATATCTTCACAGCCAAGAACCCTCGTTTCCATCCTCTCGGTGTTCTTCAGGTCATGGATCTTCTAGAGTTCTCATATGAAATGTTGAGGGAAACAATTCATCTCCAAGAACCACATAGATTGCTCCACCGGAAGTTTCATCACCGACACTGTAGGGGTTTAATAGAGGCTCCACATCCAGCACTATAAAAAGAAACTTTCGTCAATTTGGTGATTAACGTGGATTGCTAAGCAAATTCTCTTGAAGATCCGACATCAAAAGTGAAAAGCAAAATGGAACAGTTCAATGTGAATGGTCAGTTCTCAATGAGTCCCCCGGATCAGCCAAGTAGACCAAATGAAAAGTTTGGGGCTCTGGATATTCTTCTTTTCATATTGAATGTTGTGAAATCTATGGATGTTAGGAGAAACTTGGGGATAGTATTCTGAATGAACAACTCCATGATCTCAGCAACCAACAGCTCAGGTGAACTCTTATGATTCGGTGACTCATCATTGAACAGTCTCATAGTCCAATGAGCCTAACAAGAAACCCCTCAACTTACCGAAGATCGAATGCCATGAAATCATTGAATGCCAAACGAAGATTGGGGAGAATCAAAATGGACAATTCAATCATGAAAGGTGATGAGACAATCAAATGAGGTGGGGTTTTGGAAGCTCTATCAATCAATGGTCACAAAAAACCAGCTAGGTGATTGGTTCAGTAGAAGTGTGGACACTGGGATAGTAAGTAGCTTTCTCTCAGGAGGGCATATGGCATTGCTTGGTTGAGTCGTAATCACTGTAACGAACAAAAGCATCGAGGCTTCAGATGAGGTGAAAGGGTTGGTCAGGCGGCAATGATTCTGGAACTCAATTATCTGGATCCAAGTCAACCCGTGGATATTCTCTCCTTGGATTCTATGTCGCTTTTTTCCGGACTGAATGCTCACTGAGATGTAGGGGACTGACTCAGAAATGAAAACACAATCCAGAGAGATAATCCAAGCACAGTTTCCATTCTCCCTATGTCTCTTCAATCTAAGGTTGGTGAAGCCTTTTCAATCTGAAACATCGGAAGGTCAAAATAACTGATCGACGAAACGGTTGAACTAGAGTGTTGTCAATCAGAGGTTGGTGAGGCCTCGTCAGTTCAAAACTCACGTCATATAGATCCAAAGATTGGTAAAGCCTTGTCAATCAAGTTTGAGCAGTTTCAACTATGGACTATCATCAGTCTTGTCCATCTATCGATGGAAGTCAAATCAACGCCACAAGATCTCTGACACCTGAATTGAAACATTTTTACCATTTTTCAGAATAACTTGGGAGAGCATACAAACAAGCTTCTGTACACAATGAATGTTGGTCAGACAGTCATGGTAAATCTTCTTGGTAAATCCGTTCCGTGGGCGATTGGTAATAACAAATGAGAGGTGGTTAGGAAGAAGGTGATGAATCAACTTCCGTATCTATCAGTTATCAAGAGAGTTCACCCATTATGACCCTAAACTCTATGAGATCATTGGTCAAGGATTCTCAAAGTTGTTGGAACTTGGTCACTTTGTAATGAATAGCAAATTGAAATACAACGAACCGATTGGAAGTGAAACTGTCAACTGAAACAAAAGAAAGACAAAGCCAATAATATCAAGATCTGATCTTTGAGTATGTCAAGTTTCGTTCAATCAAAGGCTGGTCAAACCTTTTTCAATCCCGAAAACTGCAACAATCATGGGGCTTATCAAACCCACTCAACATCCAAGATCAGTAATGAACTTTCCCACGATACCTCAGTTCTGATCAAGCCGAGTGTTTTCCTCAATCAAAGTCAAAGTTGGTCAGACTTCTCCTTTTCTCAATTCAAACAACACTTCTCGATGAATCACACATGTGTTCTTCAATCAAATCTAAAGCTGGTCAGACCTTTTCTTTAATCAAAGACTTGTGACATAACAGAACATAACATCAGATATTCAGTACTATTCATCATCATCTAAGGAACCAAGGTCATAAGCAGATCATATCCTGCAAACCAATCATCCTGAAAAAGTGAAAATGAACTAGTGACATCGTACATCTGGACTGGATAACGTGAATGATCAAAATCAAAACCCAGTGATTACTTTATGGATTCATGGTTTGGCTGAGATTGGATGATTAAAACTTTCTCCATTGATTATGAATAGTTTCACTGAACACAACAAGCAGTATTCTTTGAGCAGAATAATGGGGAAAAAGATAGCTGCAATGAGTTGGTGAGAGTGGAAGTATGTGACATGAGATTGTATCAGCTTCAATCCGAGAAGAAAACTCTGGAGATGGATGTAACTATGAGTGAAAGAACCACTGCCTGTTGACATATGCCAGAAATTTGCAGCTTTGGTAAAGGACTCTCGAAATATGGGGGATTTCCATGGATATTTCATGTGATTCATAAGTTGCCTTTGTGTTAGTGGTTTACAAATTCAAGGTTGTGTGTTTGTGTTTCGTTGCCGTCGTGATACATTCTCCGAAAGATGGGGTACGTCTAGCTATCAAAATTATAAATCATAACAAAGTGGAATCTGGCTTTTCAGTTTGAGGAGGTCTTTATCCGTTTTGTGTACTTCTTTTTGATTTCACATCAGAATCATCATATGCATCGAGTTTATTCATTAGGTACGTCAGAACAAATTGATTGGAAAGCTAAAGACTTTACGAGGGATACAAAGACTTTATATCTAGGATATACAATATAACATGATTGAATGAAATGGCTTCAAGAAAACACCAGCATTGCCATTAATAGCCAATGGATATCCACTCTATAATGATTATGTAATCTCCACCAGCCTTTTCACATGCAAAGCAATAGTAGTAGTCCCCCAAGACCCATAGTCCCGTTCCCCAACAATCAACTTCCTTATCTCCAGACCACAAGACCAGACGCGTATCAGGATTGGCGAATCTGGGACTTATGAGTCAGCTTCCGAGACTATCGGGACTAGTTCCCAGTAACGATTGGAAATTCTGGAAAATATCAAAAAAGTGGAAAACACGTTTCAACGCAGAAAACAGAAAACAACTAGTTTTTTCATTGGAATAAATTGCAGAAAGTTCTTTCTATTTGTTAATAATCAAGAAGATTTGTCATTGCCACTTTTAATCGGTTTTTGTGACCTTTTTTCCAAGAAGCTCTACGTGAAATCTATCCGTTGTTTGCCTCTTTATCTCTGTTGCTGTTATCATTTTACCATCAACAACAAAGAATAAGTACGCGTTGATCAAAAGGCCACAAAAATCAGCCATGTCTCAGCCAGCAGCCTCCCCGGACGACGCCATCAAGCCAACCTCGCCTTCTTCGAACCATTCAATCTCTGACTCCTCGTCTTTGTCCCCAGAATTCATCACCTCTGCAACTTACAAGAAACCAACAAAGAAGCATGTCACTCAACTATCAACATCCAGTCCTGCTGGAATCGCCATTGCAAACCAAGTCACCCCTGAAAGACTGGCCAAGCTGTTAAGTGTCACTGGTCCCTTGGCAATCAGACACATCACGTCTAATCTATCCAGACAGATTCAAGGTTTTGAAAAATTATCGTTATCGAAACAAAGAAGATTGATTATGAGCTGTTTGAACCAAGGATTCGAACAAGATTCTATCATTTTCGAGAAAATAGGATGGGGTCAATGGAGTTGTAAGCACGTTGATCCAAAGGACTTCATCAAGGAGAGAAACCGGATCAGAATTGCCAATGATAAAGTGAAAGATTCGGATGGTGGTGCTCCACATGCCAATGGTAGTAAAACAACAACTACAAATACATCATCCACAAACAATGACAAGCTAAGAAGGGAATCAATAACGAGAAACAAGTACGATTCAGATCACCATGACAAATTTTTGAATAAGCAAAGTTCAGGGAGATTACCAAACCTTGATAAATCTTCCAATTCTGATGATTATGCCATTCTTTCCGATGATGAAGATTCTTCAGGTTCTGATTTCCATGATGGTGAAGATGATGAAGACGAAGAAGATGAATTATTCAAGTTTGAAGATGAAGAGTCAATCCCCCCATTGAAACTGAATAGATTGACTTCGCCACCAATATCAACATCAATTGGACCAACCCCAAGATCTAGAAGAACATCAAGATCTTCAAAAGTGCTGAAAGTCCCAATAGTTAAGAACAAGAGATCAAATTCTCAAACGCCTACTTCCCCAGAACTATTATATTTTAATGGGAACAACAGCACAAGCACAACAACATCAAGAAGACATAGTTCGATAAGGTCAACTTTAAATGAAGGAAGTCTTCACACTTTGAACCTTCTCCAATCAACATCTACAAGCAACAACAGCCACAACAACAACAACTACACGACAAGCTCCAGAACGATTCAATCGTCAACTTCAAATTTAACAAGTCCAAACATTGTCCCAACAACAACAACTACTTCAACACAAAAAAAATCAATAACCTCAATAGGCCCTGAAAACATAATGATTGATCAAGAAATGAATGATGTTGTGAATTCATCATCATTAGAAGAAGACATTACAGATGAAGAAGATTGGGAATCAATAGGGGCATTAAAATTATTGAAATCTCAAGTATTTGATCATAATAATCGTCATGGGATTGTTGAAAGTTTGAAGAAAGATGAAGAAGATGCTGCTTTTGCATTGGTTAACTTGAGAAGTTATTGAAAGGTGTGATGATGTTTTGTTTTTCCGTTTGTTTTATTTTATTCATCGAATGTATTATTATCATGAAGGTTACGTTGTTTTGGTCCCTTTTTTTCATTTCATGTTTTATATAGGAATATGGCCGTGATGATGTTGATTATCAATATCACCATGCTCTAATCTATTCTTTTTTACTATACGTCTTATTATAATGAAATCACTCTGTTTTTTTTGCACATAACATGTTTCCATTAGCTTACTTCATAGTCAACAGTTAAAGTACTTCACCATTAATACAAGCAGACAATACTCCAAACAAAAATGTAAATTGAACAGGCAAACTACAATCAAAGGAACGTTTTTATGAAAACTGCGATAGATTTATAATAATTAAATTAAAAACAAACAAGAAACGAATATATCCAATAAATCAAATTGAATAAACTTATTTCTTACCAGCTTTAACAGCAGCTTTGGTAACTTTACCAGCTTTGTCGGATTTTTCAACAGATTTGATGACACCAACAGCAACGGTTTGTCTCATATCTCTGACGGCAAATCTACCTAATGGTGGGTAGTCAGTGAAAGCTTCAACACATAATGGTTTGGTTGGAACTAATTTGACAATAGCAGCATCACCAGATTTGACGAATTTTGGATGGTCTTCTAATGATTTACCAGAACGTCTGTCAATTTTTTCCAAAAGTTCATCAAATCTACAAGCAATATGAGCAGTGTGACAAT